>WBZZ01003418.1:0-24102 GCA_019918135.1 Paulinella micropora
CTGGAATCACAAGGGGTGGGCACTGGGGGAGGGGGTTGTGTTCAGAGGGTCACCGCAAAGGATGGTCAACCAAACTACTGTCGGTCGGAGTTTGTACGAAGGCGAGAGGCCCTACACCTTACCACAAGCCTTGAAACGACTAAATGACCAAAGTAACGACGGACCGGAGCGGGGCTCCTGGCTCACCCTCTCTCTCAGCACTCTTCGTGCTCATCCTGCGGATGCCATGGGGTTGCTCTGGCGGAGGGTTATGGGGTGGTGGGTACACGTGCACGGGCCTGTCACTCTGTGCTCTCGGTAGATGACTCACTTGCAGCGTTTATCGGACGCAGGGTGGTTTGCCACGACACCTTCCTCGATGATGCACAGCGGGTCCTGCCTCGTGCCTGGTTACGGATGCAGGTGAGTGTTTGTGTGTATTCCTATACATACGTACACGTATGCTTTTTAAGGGTTGAGCTTTAAATAACCCCACCTGGGTCCTCATTTATCGAGTTTACAACTCGATCAATGCGGCACCGGGGTCCCATACCACTTATGTCAGGTTCTTATGCGAAGAGCGCGGCCGCTAGTGCTGGCCCTATGGGTCAAGGCGGTAATCCTTCAGGTTTAGACGTTCCCCGTGGGAGTGCGCCTGCGGGTGGTGATGGCTACTCGGCCGGGGTGGGGTGGTCGAGTGCTCGCGTACCTGACGGGCAACCTGAATCACGTAGAGCCAGCAATCCTGCTGCATCTCGATCACCCTCCCCAACCTCGGAAGAGAAGTCACGTCCGGAAAGGTCTGGTCACGGCGTGTGGCAAGCGGTACCGCCACCGAGGAGGTGGCGGAGGAAGGTACGAAATGAGCTGGATAAGAGATGTTGCATAGTATGGGGGCTATCGCATGTCTCTCAGACAGTGGTCATGGCGCGAGAGCTCCGAATTCTCGGTCTCGGGGAAGTCGAGGTGGAATTCGCGGGCAGAGGTAGTGGGCGACATTTGCGGATTAAATGTGCGTCTTGTGAGGAGGCGGAGAAGATGGTGCGGCTGCTGCGGGAGCGTAAGTTCTTCACGGGAAAGGTTCACGTTGCGACGGGTAGGACTTTCCGGGAAAGAGAGAAGCAGCGGGCTGCACGGGGGGGTGCCCAGTATGTAGAGATGCAGAGGGAGCTTCGCAAGCAGGGGTTTGGCTACTGGGTGCTCGACGTGGAAGTCGACGAGCCCCAGGGCGAAGCCTCAAGCGGTGAATCTCCCTTGGCGGAGTGGGGCGGGATGCGGGAGCTGGAGGAGCTGGGGCGGAGGGTGCAGGATGGGCCGTGGAGGGTGGCGGAGGGCTCCAGGCGGGCTCAACCGAAGCGCAGGCATCGGCATCAGCTTCGTTCTTCCCAATTTGTGAAAGGCTTCCCACTGAGGGTGGCCTCACATAATTGGCAAGGCAAAGTGGGTGCGGATAGCCCAGGCTTTGGGGAATGGCCGGAGCACTACAAGGAGCGAGGCTTCGGAGTCCAGGAGCACAACCTATCGTCGCAGAAGGTGGAGAAGCTCCAAGTCGACGGCTTCGCAGTCCTCGGCAAAGCGGCTGCAACTGGTGCGGGCTCGCGTCTCTTGGGGGGAGTCTTGACGTTGGTGGCCAACTATCTGGCACCGTGCGCTACCATTGTACAGGCGCCTGTTCCACACCCACAGCAATTGTGGGTGAGGCTGTCGTCTGGGAGCGCGACGGCGTCGGATGTGTTCGTCGGCAACGGCTACTTCCCCCAAGAAAATCAACGAGAGGAATCTATTGCAGCCTATGAGGCGTGGCAGGCGGCCGTCTCCTACTTCGCCACCAAAGGTCATGTGGTTACGGTTGGTGATGCTAATGCTAAGCTGGGGCCCGCCAGAATAGCGCGGGAGGAGGGAGTGGTGGGCCTCTTTGGCGAGATAGATGGGAGGGGTAGAGGGGTTAGGAGTGAGAATGGTGAGTTGCTGGCTGCGATGCTTGTTGCCACGGGGTTGCGCAATCTCAGTGGGTTTTCGCAACCACGGGGGGACAAATATTGGTGGTCTAGGCAGGAAAATGTAGGTGGACGAAGGCATCTGCTGGATTACATCTGCGTCTCTTCCGAGCTGGCGGAGGAGGCAAGCTTCGGCGTCGACGAGGTAGACCTTGATACCGACCACAAAGCTGTGTGGGCGGAACTGGTCTGGGGGGGACAGCCACCCCCCAAAAAGCAGGTAAAGAGGTACAAAGCATTCAAGGCAGAGCGCTTGATAGGCAGGGTAGTTGAGGGTAAGGAGAGTGAGCTGTCTAAGCTTAGGTTGAAGTACGACGAGACCTTTGCAGCTGGTATATCGGGGCTGTTGCCAGATGGCCTCCCAGATCTATCAGCAGTGGAGGACCCGGATGAGCTTCAGCAGGAGGTAGATAGGGTCGCTAGCTTAGTGGTCCGAGCTTTCACGGGCGCAGCCGTGAAGGTCTTGGGAGTTCGGGTGATTAGGCCAGGGTTTACTAATGCATGGTTTGATGAGAGTCTTAGGGAAGCGATTGCGCGACGGAGAGAGGCATACGGCCTCTGGCGAAGGAATGAGGCCAACCGAAAGGCTTGGCAAAGATATAAAGAAGCGAGGAAGGCGGTCAGAAGGTTATGCAAGGAGAAGAAGGAGCAAGCGTGGAAGCGTGTCCAGAATGACACCGCTGCCAACTTCAGGAGCGCTACCATGGCCACGTACTGGAAGCTGTCAAAGCGTTTGGGCGGGGTTCGGCGGTCGAACGCTTCTGCTCCTGTTCGGAAGCCCGATGGCACTCTGGCATGCACACTCCGGGAAAAACTACAAGAATGGGAAGAATACCGCCGACGTATGGTGGTCCCCAAAGAAAACCAGTTTTTGGAGGATGCATGTGTAGAGGAAGTCGGTTCTGATGAGGAAGCAGCGCGGATTGAGCCCGAGCGGAAGGCCCGCGAAACCTTCCAGTATAACGACAACCTGCGCGACCAATTCGAGGCCATGGCGCAAGCCGAGGAGATCCGGACTGAGACGGGCCCGCTGGACTATGATTACACCGAGAAGGAAGTGGAGCTCTGCCAGGAAAATCTCCAGAATCACAAGCGTGCTCACCGGATAAGATCAAGAACGAGATGCTCAAGTACGGAGGCACGCGGATTGTGAGCTTTCTGGCGCGCTTCTTCAACTGGTTGAAATCGTGCGAATACACCCCCAGCGACTGGGGCAAAGCGATTATCGTCAACATCCCAAAAGGAGGCGACCCAACCGATCCGGAAAATTGGAGAGACATCGCGATTCTGAGCTGTCTGGGTAAGATGTATCTGTCCCTTATGGCGGCGAGGCTTACGGCTTTCATCGATCAGCCGGGCAGGCTTCGCCCAGAGCAGGGTGGGTTCCGGCCAAAACGTAGTACGGGGGACCAGATTTTTGTCCTTAAGGAGCGTCTGCGCCTTAGACAACAAGCTGGCCTCCGTTCTTTCGTTTTGTTCGTGGATCTGAGAAAGGCATTCCCTACGGTTTGGCGGGCCGGGTTGTTTCAGAGGCTAACCCAGATGGGGGTACAGGGCAAGTTCTATCGCATTCTGCGGCGTTTTTACCGAAGAACGTCATCGCGAGTGCTAGTCGATGGCGAACTCACTGGTGAAGTGCTGGAAGAGATGGGAGTTCAGCAAGGGTCGCCGTTGTCACCGTCGCTGTTCAACGTCTTCATGGATGAGCTAACGGTCCGAATCGCGAAAGAGTTGGAGATCGAGGACCTCAACCGCATCGAAGACATACGGACCCTGCTTTACGCCGACGACGTTGCGGTAATTGCGCATAGTGTCACGGAGCTTCAACAGATTGTAAATGTCGTGGCGGCATTCGTGGAGGACTATCGGCTTGAAATCAACCTGAAACCGGGCAAGACGGAAGTCATGCCGATATACGGGCACGCCAAGTCAAAAAAGTCGCCCCCATGCGTGAGGTTCCGGGGCAAGGTTCTCAACGTCACCGACCACTACAAATACCTGGGAGTTCTGCTCACGGACACCCTCTCCGATAAACCGCAAGCGAAGCGGGCGGCGGAAATCACTGTAGCGGCGACGGCTGCCTGCTACCCCCTCTGGATTGCCCATGAAGTTCCAGCGCGTCTTCGGCTGATGAATTGGCAGCAAATGGTTGGCGCAAAGTTGCTTTACGCATCGGCTTTTTGGGATCTGCCGGGCGCCAACAAGCTGAGTAAGCTGGAGGGCGCGTTGGTAGCGCCCCTGCGGGTCATCTTGGGTGTTGGTACGCGCACAAGCGGCTGCATCACCAGGGGTTTAGGCCGCACTCCGAGTTTTAGCATCCTTGCCAAGGCGGCCCGGCTTCGGTTCCTAGGGCGCATCGAGTTACTGGGCAACACAGCGCTAACACGCAGGCTTTACAACACGGGTCGGTGCAAATGGAAGGAAGATACGGAAAATTTGATCTTAGCATATCACAGGCTGCGGGAGGGCTTGGATGCGCTCAAGCGGGTCGTGAACAAAGATGGCACGGTAGATGATAAGGACTGGCGGGCCGCTCTGGCGAACTGGAACGAGGTGGTAAAGCAATGGTCTGTCCGGCAGGAATCCCGCAGTTTCCTGTGATAAAGCCCTCCTCGATTCAGCACGAGGGGCTGCCGGGCTTGCGCCTCATCGTTAAATTTAAACAGTGCCTCACGAGAGCTCGCAAACGTTGGGCAATGCAGCAGGAAGTGACGTAACGACTCGTTAACCTCAGTGCCACACAAGGCGAAACAGCTTGAGCAGTCCGGCGAGCATGAGCCAAATTTGGATCGGTAGAGGCGAAGGCGATTGTTGCAGCTCAACAATCGCCTTCTGATAAGGTTGTGACTTGCCCCCTCCAGTGCCCGCCAACGTGGGAAAGCAGAGCGGGAAGACATCTGGCTAAGCAGCACCCTAAGCCTATCAGAGGGCTAAGCCTGCCGCTCCCAGCCAGCTACTTCAGGCAGAGGAGGAGATGAGGCTCTTCAAAGAGGAATGGCTGAAGGGGGAGGATGAAAAGGTGGCGGCGATGCTCGGCGTTTTGTTTATCCCTGTCCCAGAAGAGGTGGAGGAGGAGTTAGGAAGGTTTGTTGCCACCATCTGGAAGGAGTGGGAGGAGTTGGAGGCGCAGACTAGGGAGGCAGAGGGGGCGGAGGAGGAGGAGGAGGTGATCGACCTCACGGTCGTTCAGGAGGTGGGTAGAAGGAGGGGAAGGCCTAGTCAGGTAGAATGTCTGGCTAGATCTGTTGTAGGTGGAGGTCAGCGCAGCGTCGCGGACTTCTTCTCGGCAGATAACTCCTCTCACTCCTTGCACCCACTTGCACATGCACAGCACGCTCATTTGCACATTGCACTGCCAGTCGAGCCTTTGGAGCGGAGCCGCGTCACCGAACGGTCCCGTGCTACCAATGGAGGCACATGTCCGACAGGATCAAAGGCCAATTGACTGATAAGTCTATTATTATGATTATGATTATTATTATTATTATTATTATTATTATTGCCCTGTCGCCAGTTCGATTCCCGTCGGTGCCACCAGTATTTTCCTTGAACATACCGATCCGTCTGGACCAGTATTTTCATCGAACATACCGGCCCGTCTGGAAGTGGTGGAACTGCCCTTGCGGGGGTGTCATTAGAGCTTATCGTCAATTCTTCGTACTCCCCTCACGGGTGAGACGATGGAGGCGCATGTGCAGAAATGCATCAGCCATTGACAGAGAAGCACTATTATTATTATTATTATTATTATTATTATTATTATTATTATTATGGACACCGTGATAGCCCAGTGGTCAAGTTCTACCATCTGGGCCCTGTCGCCAGTTCGATTCCCGTCGGTGCCACCAGTATTTTCATTGAACATACCGGTCTATTTCTGGACCAGTATTTTCATTGAACATACCGGCCCGTCTGGAAGTGTTGGAACTGCCCTTGCGGGGGTGTCATTAGAGCTTATCGTCAATTCTTCGTACTCCCCTCACGGGTGAGACGATGGAGGCGCATGTGCAGAAATGCATCAGCCATTGACAGAGAAGCACTATTATTATTATTATTATTATTATTATTATTATTGCCTCAGATATAGTAAATCTGCCTTGGAGTGTTGACTGTGACATATTTGAGGGAAATCCCGATGAAAAAACCTAGTCACACTTGCTAAACAGAGTTCCAGCCCAATGGCCTCAAGGCGTTAAACTGTGACGCCAACTCATAACCCTTTGGTGGTAGATGCTGGGGAGGAGGGTCGTTGCGCGCGTAAAAGATCTTAAACTCCGCATATGCTGGTTGATAGCCCAGGACCCAGCAGACACCAGATTGTTATGGGTGGGGTTTCGAGGCAGCTCTAGCAACCGCGCTTGGTGTATGCACTTGCACATTCGGTGACGTCTTGCAAGAGGCTGCTGGGACTGCGGAATAACCTCGGCTTAGTGCAGTCTTGCCCTCAGGAGCTCCATCGATGGCCCCGATCATCAGGCGAGAGACTGACACGGGGGGGTGGAGGACCTCGAACAAAGATATTGGAGGCTTATGTCCGTTGAGGATATGCCATTAGCTGCATCAGTACGCCTCAGATATAGTATTATTATTATTATTTGGAGGGCACCAATACATGGTTGGGTGTCACCGCCACACGGCGGGGTTGGGGCCGTTGGCAGCTTGTTATGAGGGGTACATAATCAGTGCTCCACTGATTCATGAGACGGAAACTTTTACTGAGAGAAGCTCTCTCACCACGCTCACGGCTCTTGGCTCGGGGTGGCCTCTGGTATCACTCGGGGTGCGGGGGGTGGGGGTTATCTGAGGGAGGGGGTTGGGCTCAGTGGGTCACTGGACAGGCTGGTTAACTAAACTACTGTCGGTATGAGTGGGAATGAAGGCGACAGGCTCCACACATTTCCACAAGCCTTGAAATCACTCAACTGCCACAGTAGCGACTGCCTGGACGCGGGGCTCCTGACTCACCCTCTCTCCCAGAACCCCTCGTGCTCACTTTGCGGATGCCATGGGGATGCTCTGGCGGAGGGTCGGGACGTGTTGGGTGCATGTGACCGGGCCTGTCACTTAGTGTTCTCAGTAGATGACTCTTTTGTAGCTTCTATCGGACGCAGGGTGGCTTGCCACGACACCTCAATGATGCATAGTACGTCACGTCTCTGACCTGGTTACGGGGGCGGGTAACTGAGGCGGGTTCCTGAAGGCTGGTTACGGAAGCTATGTTATTGTTGTTGGGTTCCTGGCTGCTATGTTATTGTTGTTGGGTTCCTGGCTGCTATGTTATTGTTGTTGGGTTCCTGGCTGCTATGTTATTGTTGTTGGGTTCCTGGCTGCTATGTTATTGTTGTTGGGTTCCTGGCGGCGTACATGTTTATGCTTTTTTAAGGGTTGAGCTTTAAATAACCCCACTCGGGTCTTCTTTTATCGAGCTCACCACTCGGTGGATGGAGGCCTGGGGTAGGCTTATACGATGTTTTTGATGCTAGGTTCCGTCTCCAGGGATTCGACTGGCATCGCTGCTTTGCCTCACCGCACTGCCTCACCCACACATCCACGCTGGCACACTGTTTCTCCTCTTGCTCTTGTACCTATGTCGCACACAGCTATGAGCTCACGCCGATGAGTGGTTGTGACGAGGTGCACCCAGCTGGATTGCGGGCGAGCCACGGCGGCCTCGCTCTCGCTCTCTCTCTCTCTCTCTCTCTCTCTCTCTCTCTCTCTCTCTCTCTCTTTTTTTTTTTTTTTTTTTTTTTTTTTTTTTGTTGTTGTTGTTGCTTTGCTTTGCTTTGCTTTGGGCGAGGCCTAGCTTTCACATGGGCGGGCTGAGCCTATGAGGGGCGCACGATAAGCGTTCCATTGATTTATGAGACGGGTCCCAATTACTGAGAGTAACTCATGTGAGTTGCTCATCATACTCATGGCTCTTGGCTCGGGGTGGCCTCTGGAATCACAAGGGGTGGGCACTGGGGGAGGGGGTTGTGTTCAGAGGGTCACCGCAAAGGATGGTCAACCAAACTACTGTCGGTCGGAGTTTGTACGAAGGCGAGAGGCCCTACACCTTACCACAAGCCTTGAAACGACTAAATGACCAAAGTAACGACGGACCGGAGCGGGGCTCCTGGCTCACCCTCTCTCTCAGCACTCTTCGTGCTCATCCTGCGGATGCCATGGGGTTGTTCTGGCGGAGGGTTATGGGGTGGTGGGTACACGTGCACGGGCCTGTCACTCTGTGCTCTCGGTAGATGACTCACTTGCAGCGTTTATCGGACGCAGGGTGGTTTGCCACGACACCTTCCTCGATGATGCACAGCGGGTCCTGCCTCGTGCCTGGTTACGGATGCAGGTGAGTGTTTGTGTGTATTCCTATACATACGTACACGTATGCTTTTTAAGGGTTGAGCTTTAAATAACCCCACCTGGGTCCTCATTTATCGAGTTTACAACTCGATCAATGCGGCACCGGGGTCCCATACCACTTATGTCAGGTTCTTATGCGAAGAGCGCGGCCGCTAGTGCTGGCCCTATGGGTCAAGGCGGTAATCCTTCAGATTTAGACGTTCCCCGTGGGAGTGCGCCTGCGGGTGGTGATGGCTACTCGGCCGGGGTGGGGTGGTCGAGTGCTCGCGTACCTGACGGGCAACCTGAATCACGTAGAGCCAGCAATCCTGCTGCATCTCGATCACCCTCCCCAACCTCGGAAGAGAAGTCACGTCCGGAAAGGTCTGGTCACGGCGTGTGGCAAGCGGTACCGCCACCGAGGAGGTGGCGGAGGAAGGTACGAAATGAGCTGGATAAGAGATGTTGCATAGTATGGGGGCTATCGCATGTCTCTCAGACAGTGGTCATGGCGCGAGAGCTCCGAATTCTCGGTCTCGGGGAAGTCGAGGTGGAATTCGCGGGCAGAGGTAGTGGGCGACATTTGCGGATTAAATGTGCGTCTTGTGAGGAGGCGGAGAAGATGGTGCGGCTGCTGCGGGAGCGTAAGTTCTTCACGGGAAAGGTTCACGTTGCGACGGGTAGGACTTTCCGGGAAAGAGAGAAGCAGCGGGCTGCACGGGGGGGTGCCCAGTATGTAGAGATGCAGAGGGAGCTTCGCAAGCAGGGATTTGGCTACTGGGTGCTCGACGTGGAAGTCGACGAGCCCCAGGGCGAAGCCTCAAGCGGTGAATCTCCCTTGGCGGAGTGGGGCGGGATGCGGGAGCTGGAGGAGCTGGGGCGGAGGGTGCAGGATGGGCCGTGGAGGGTGGCGGAGGGCTCCAGGCGGGCTCAACCGAAGCGCAGGCATCGGCATCAGCTTCGTTCTTCCCAATTTGTGAAAGGCTTCCCACTGAGGGTGGCCTCACATAATTGGCAAGGCAAAGTGGGTGCGGATAGCCCAGGCTTTGGGGAATGGCCGGAGCACTACAAGGAGCGAGGCTTCGGAGTCCAGGAGCACAACCTATCGTCGCAGAAGGTGGAGAAGCTCCAAGTCGACGGCTTCGCAGTCCTCGGCAAAGCGGCTGCAACTGGTGCGGGCTCGCGTCTCTTGGGGGGAGTCTTGACGTTGGTGGCCAACTATCTGGCACCGTGCGCTACCATTGTACAGGCGCCTGTTCCACACCCACAGCAATTGTGGGTGAGGCTGTCGTCTGGGAGCGCGACGGCGTCGGATGTGTTCGTCGGCAACGGCTACTTCCCCCAAGAAAATCAACGAGAGGAATCTATTGCAGCCTATGAGGCGTGGCAGGCGGCCGTCTCCTACTTCGCCACCAAAGGTCATGTGGTTACGGTTGGTGATGCTAATGCTAAGCTGGGGCCCGCCAGAATAGCGCGGGAGGAGGGAGTGGTGGGCCTCTTTGGCGAGATAGATGGGAGGGGTAGAGGGGTTAGGAGTGAGAATGGTGAGTTGCTGGCTGCGATGCTTGTTGCCACGGGGTTGCGCAATCTCAGTCGGTTTTCGCAACCACGGGGGGACAAATATTGGTGGTCTAGGCAGGAAAATGTAGGTGGACGAAGGCATCTACTGGATTACATCTGCGTCTCTTCCGAGCTGGCGGAGGAGGCAAGCTTCGGCGTCGACGAGGTAGACCTTGATACCGACCACAAAGCTGTGTGGGCGGAACTGGTCTGGGGGGACAGCCACCCCCCAAAAAGCAGGTAAAGAGGTACAAAGCATTCAAGGCAGAGCGCTTGATAGGCAGGGTAGTTGAGGGTAAGGAGAGTGAGCTGTCTAAGCTTAGGTTGAAGTACGACGAGACCTTTGCAGCTGGTATATCGGGGCTGTTGCCAGATGGCCTCCCAGATCTATCAGCAGTGGAGGACCCGGATGAGCTTCAGCAGGAGGTAGATAGGGTCGCTAGCTTAGTGGTCCGAGCTTTCACGGGCGCAGCCGTGAAGGTCTTGGGAGTTCGGGTGATTAGGCCAGGGTTTACTAATGCATGGTTTGATGAGAGTCTTAGGGAAACGATTGCGCGACGGAGAGAGGCATACGGCCTCTGGCGAAGGAATGAGGCCAACCGAGAGGCCTGGCAAAGATATAAAGAAGCGAGGAAGGCGGTCAGAAGGTTATGCAAGGAGAAGAAGGAGCAAGCGTGGAAGCGTGTCCAGAATGACACCGCTGCCAACTTCAGGAGCGCTACCATGGCCACGTACTGGAAGCTGTCAAAGCGTTTGGGCGGGGTTCGGCGGTCGAACGCTTCTGCTCCTGTTCGGAAGCCCGATGGCACTCTGGCATGCACACTCCGGGAAAAACTACAAGAATGGGAAGAATACCGCCGACGTATGGTGGTCCCCAAAGAAAACCAGTTGTTGGAGGATGCATGTGTAGAGGAAGTCGGTTCTGATGAGGAAGCAGCGCGGATTGAGCCCGAGCGGAAGGCCCGCGAAACCTTCCAGTATAACGACAACCTGCGCGACCAATTCGAGGCCATGGCGCAAGCCGAGGAGATCCGGACTGAGACGGGCCCGCTGGACTATGATTACACCGAGAAGGAAGTGGAGCTCTGCCAGGAAAATCTCCAGAATCACAAAGCGTGCTCACCGGATAAGATCAAGAACGAGATGCTCAAGTACGGAGGCACGCGGATTGTGAGCTTTCTGGTGCGCTTCTTCAACTGGTTGAAATCGTGCGAATACACCCCCAGCGACTGGGGCAAAGCGATTATCGTCAACATCCCAAAAGGAGGCGACCCAACCGATCCGGAAAATTGGAGAGACATCGCGATTCTGAGCTGTCTGGGTAAGATGTATCTGTCCCTTATGGCGGCGAGGCTTACGGCTTTCATCGATCAGCCGGGCAGGCTTCGCCCAGAGCAGGGTGGGTTCCGGCCAAAACGTAGTACGGGGGACCAGATTTTTGTCCTTAAGGAGCGTCTGCGCCTTAGACAACAAGCTGGCCTCCGTTCTTTCGTTTTGTTCGTGGATCTGAGAAAGGCATTCCCTACGGTTTGGCGGGCCGGGTTGTTTCAGAGGCTAACCCAGATGGGGGTACAGGGCAAGTTCTATCGCATTCTGCGGCGTTTTTACCGAAGAACGTCATCGCGAGTGCTAGTCGATGGCGAACTCACTGGTGAAGTGCTGGAAGAGATGGGAGTTCAGCAAGGGTCGCCGTTGTCACCGTCGCTGTTCAACGTCTTCATGGATGAGCTAACGGTCCGAATCGCGAAAGAGTTGGAGATCGAGGACCTCAACCGCATCGAAGACATACGGACCCTGCTTTACGCCGACGACGTTGCGGTAATTGCGCATAGTGTCACGGAGCTTCAACAGATTGTAAATGTCGTGGCGACATTCGTGGAGGACTATCGGCTTGAAATCAACCTGAAACCGGGCAAGACGGAAGTCATGCCGATATACGGGCACGCCAAGTCAAAAAAGTCGCCCCCATGCGTGAGGTTCCGGGGCAAGGTTCTCAACGTCACCGACCACTACAAATACCTGGGAGTTCTGCTCACGGACACCCTCTCCGATAAACCGCAAGCGAAGCGGGCGGCGGAAATCACTGTAGCGGCGACGGCTGCCTGCTACCCCCTCTGGATTGCCCATGAAGTTCCAGCGCGTCTTCGGCTGATGAATTGGCAGCAAATGGTTGGCGCAAAGTTGCTTTACGCATCGGCTTTTTGGGATCTGCCGGGCGCCAACAAGCTGAGTAAGCTGGAGGGCGCGTTGGTAGCGCCCCTGCGGGTCATCTTGGGTGTTGGTACGCGCACAAGCGGCTGCATCACCAGGGGTTTAGGCCGCACGCCGAGTTTTAGCATCCTTGCCAAGGCGGCCCGGCTTCGGTTCCTAGGGCGCATCGAGTTACTGGGCAACACAGCGCTAACACGCAGGCTTTACAACACGGGTCGGTGCAAATGGAAGGAAGATACGGAAAATTTGATCTTAGCAGATCACAGGCTGCGGGAGGGCTTGGATGCGCTCAAGCGGGTCGTGAACGAAGATGGCACGGTAGATGATAAGGACTGGCGGGCCGCTCTGGCGAACTGGAACGAGGTGGTAAAGCAATGGTCTGTCCGGCAGGAAGTAGCTGGCTGGGAGCGGCAGGCTAAGCCCTCTGATGGGCTTAGGGTGCTGCTTAGCCAGATGTCTTCCCGCTCTGCTTTCCCACGTTGGCGGGCGCTGGAGGGGGGAAGTCACAACCTTATCAGAAGGCGATTGTTGAGCTGCAACAATCGCCTTCGCCTCTACCGATCCAAATTTGGCTCATGCTCGGCGGACTGCTCAAGCTGTTTCGCCTTGTGTGGCACTGAGGTTAACGAGTCGTTACGTCACTTCCTGCTGCATTGCCCAACGTTTGCGAGCTCTCGTGAGGCACTGTTTAAGTTTATCGATGAGGCGCAAGCCCGGCAGCCCCTCATGCTGAATCGAGGAGGGCTTTATCACAGGGAACTGCGGGAGGCAGAGGAGGAGATGAGGCTCTTCAAAGAGGAATGGCTGAAGGGGGAGGATGAAAAGATGGCGGCGATGCTCGGCGTTTTGTTTATCCCTGTCCCAGAAGAGGTGGAGGAGGAGTTAGGAAGGTTTGTTGCCACCATCTGGAAGGAGTGCGAGGAGTTGGAGGCGCAGACCAGGGAGGCAGAGGGGGCGGAGGAGGAGGAGGAGGTGATCGACCTCACGGTCGTTCAGGAGGTGGGTAGAAGGAGGGGAAGGCCTAGTCAGGTAGAATGTCTGGCTAGATCTGTTGTAGGTGGAGGTCAGCGCAGCGTCGCGGACTTCTTCTCGGCAGATAACTCCTCTCACTCCTTGCACCCACTTGCACATGCACAGGACGCTCATTTGCACATTGCACTGCCAGTCGAGTCTTTGGAGCGGAGCCGCGTCACCGAACGGTCCCGTGCTACCAATGGAGGCACATGTCCGACAGGATCAAAGGCCAATTGACTGATAAGTCTATTATTATTATTATTATTATTATTATTATTATTATTATTATTAATGGACACCGTGATAGCCCATTGGTCAAGTTCTACCATCTGGGCCCTGTCGCCAGTTCGATTCCCGTCGGTGGCACCAGTATTTTCATTGAACATACCGGTCCATCTGGACCAGTATTTTCATTGAACATACCGGTCCGTCTGGAAGTGTTGGAACTGCCCTTGCGGGGGTGTCATTAGAGCCTATCGTCAATTCTTCGTACTCCCCTCACGGGTGAGACGATGGAGGCGTATGTGCAGAAATGCATCAGCCATTGACAGAGAAGCACTATTATTATATTATTATTATTATTATTATTATTATTATTACTATTAAGACTATTATTATTATTATTATTATTATTTTAAGAATATATTACAACGCTACTTTAATAATATTAATATTATAAGGGTCACCGTATCAGTTAAATCAATGGCCTTTGGCCTAACGATTTGTATGGATATTCGATGACCAGAGGTCACTTGTAAAAGTAACTTCATTAAATCAAAGGCAAAGGCAAAGAAGAAGAAGAAGAAGAAGCAGAAGAAGAAGAAGAAGAAGAAGAAGAAGAAGAAGAAGAAGAAGAAGAAGAAGATATGATCGAGCTATATATGCTCGCCCGCCGCATGGCGCGTCTATGATAGGCAGGGTGAGTAAAATTTGGAAGGTGGTGAAAGCGTTGTACGGCGCGCCCCAAGCGGAAAGCGATGGTACGACATTTTCTCCGGCCTTTTGAGAAAGTTAGGATTCATGACACTGCAGGCAGACCCATGCATGTTTATGGAGAAGGGGGTTAAGTTAGGAGAGGGTATAGTGGGTGTGTTTCATGTGCATGATCTCATTTTCATGGCGCCCAGTAAGCTCGCTTATGAACGCTTTTGCGACAAGCTAGAGACAAACTTTCATATCAAACGGCTCGGTTTAGCGAGAGATTTTAAGGGAATGGAGATAATACAGACTAAGTCAGAAATAGTGCTGAGCCAGCAAGGTTATGCCCAAAAGGTGCTCAAATTTTTACGGGTACGACCATTGTAAGCCCAGCGCAACGCCAAGGTCGAAGACCCACTCCATGCCCATGGAACCCCAAACACGACTTAGATAGTTTTCCATACCCCAGATAGTTGGGAGTTTGCTATTTTTGGCAAAGATGACCAGGCCGGATATAGAAGAGGCACTGCATTCCGCAAGTGTGTTGCAGACTGTTGACCCGGAAAGACCTATGCGAAGCTCGGGAAAATAATCCGATACCTGAATAATGACCGGGTGTTGAGATTTAGGCAGGGCGAGGTCAGCAAGACGGACAAAGGATCGCCGGTAGGACGGATGACAGTGTGGCCTGACGCGGCTCATAGGGTATGCCTTAAGACGGGAAAATCACGTACGGGATATGTGGTATTGGTAGGAGGGGACCCCGAAGCTTGGTTGTCTAAACGGCAATCAAAAGTGGCGCTCTCATCCAATGACGCCGGGGAAATGCTGGCAAAATTATCTCGCTAAGTCAATATTGAATTCGTATATCAAATTTAAGGCGTATTCTCTTATATCTCGATAATCTATGAGAGATGCATTAAGTTTGGGTGCTGATTCATCATATTTCATATTTTATGTGTATTTGCCTTCATCATTTTATTACAGTGATTTACGGTCACACCATATATATCCTGATGCGATATCTATGTTTACACTTAGTAAATATGGACGTGATGTTTATAATATAATTACCAGAAGTGGCAAATCTAATGAATTTGACCATAATCCGCATTACCGGACCAATATTTAGTGAGTCGATTCGTCGATCTGGTCGATGGCCTCTTGCGGCAGCGTGTTGAGTATCAGGTGCATCATGTCGCCGTGGTACCGCGCGATTTCGGTGCCCGTCAGGCGGTCGATGTACTCGATACGCTCGAACCACTGGGTGGTAGGCAAAACACGCGAGTCGGTCGGCTGGCTGCCGCTGGTCGTGAACGTGATCTTAAATCGCAGGGTCGCATCGTGGATCGCGCCGGACTGGTTGTTCTCGAGGATAAAGCTAAAAAAAGCAGTGTTGCTCAGCGCCGAGGTCGCGGCGGCGGGCGCCATGACCGTCTGCGTCCAGCAAGGGCGTGCATTGATCGCGCGGGCGTGCTCGGGATCAATCACGATCTCCTGGCCGTTACGCGCCCTCTTGCCGGTGGCGACTTTTTGCTGCTTGCTAGCAGTTGGCACGACGACGGTGGCGGAAGACATCGTCGTTGCAGTATAATATTAAGCACAAAGAAGATTTTTTTTATTTTTTCAGGATCATGACGGCCCCGATCGCCGCGGCGCCGACCGCCAAAGGCAGCGCCATGGACTTGAGGCCGCCCTCGGCGTTGTCGCCCAGCTGCTGGGTGGTGTCCATCGCTTCTTTCGGGATGTCGGTCACCTTGTCGATCTGCTTGCCGAAAAAGCTGCCGATGCCCTTAATGGTGTTGCCGAACTGTCGCAGGCCCTCGCGAGTACGTTCCCTTCTCTCCTCTTTTCTGCGCCCTATGCGCTGCCTCTTGGCGTCATGGGCCTCCTTCTTGGCTTGTTTCTTGAGCGTTTGCTTGGCGTGCCTTTCTCGTGCGCGCTTGCCCATTTTCTTATTTAAACTTGATAAGTTACGAAAATTAAATTTTTTTCATTTTTTATTTAAAAGACAATGACTTGGCAGATGCGTTCCATGACTTGCGCAATTTGTCCCAGGAACTGTCAGCGTCCTTGGCCAGACTTTGCTTGGCCAGAAATCTTTGCTGCAGCTGTTGCAGGACGGGAGTCGGAGCACGAGTCTTGGCAGCCAGCTCAAACCAGATACAGGCTTCGCTCTGGACGTACGCGGCGAGCTTGCCGTCCTTGTAGGCAGGCAAAAAGAACTTTTCAACGGTCGCAACTTGCTGCTCAAGACCTAAGTTCCACTGCATCCGCAGGTCCTTGCTCTCGCCTGCAGACAGCAGCCCCCAATTGTCCAGCAAAGTCTCCAGGTCCGCAAAGAGCTTCTGCAGCGCTTGGCGCTTGGTAAGGCCGCCGGAGGAGGTCATCGAGCGTCACGTAGTGTGTGGGCAGCGGCTTGTCGAGGTCGCACGAGATTGATGGGCGCAAGAGCCGTTTGCAGCAGGTGACCACGATGATAGCGGCCGTAACGATCAGAGCCCAGGCCAGCAGAGCTTCTTCCACTGACATTGTTCACTTTAGACTAGTTACACAAGATTCTTTTTTTAGAAGCGGTAGTGCCCTTGGGCCGCGGGGTTTAGGTAGCCTTCGTAGAAGTATTGGCTGAACACTTCCGACAGCGCGCCGATCAAAAACAACTGTTTGGCAGCGTCTCCGTCGCTTACTAGCCCAAACTGGCCGCTGCCCATGAGCTTGGGCAGCATAGCAAACAGCAAGCATCCACCAACCACGTGCACGGCGAGGGAAGGGTAAGCGGCTAGCCTGCCTTCTTTCGTGCGGTTCAGCACGCGCGACTGGATCAAATCGATGGCAGTGGCAGTCAAGAAAGCCACTACCGCTAGCCCCTTGCTCTTTTCGACAACGACCCCGCTCAAGCCAGGGATGGCCGAGAGGCTGAAATAAGTATTGCCGGGGATCACGACCGGGGCGGCCACGTAGGCAAAAGCGGCCGCCGTGCCGGACCGAGCAAAGTTTTCAAGAGAAAACAGGTCGCTCACCATTTCGGACATTTTCTTTTCGGAGAGATGTTTAATTGGCGCACAACAAAATAATTTTTTTTTATTAATCTACTTCTTCTTTTCTTCTACTGGCGCGGGTGCGTCCAGATTGGTAGCATGGCTATCTGGCTGTGCTGCAAACATCATGTTCTTGGCATGAGTGATGGCGGCCGTTTGCGCCGTCAGCAGAGCTAGTTCAGTCATAGGGTCCAGGCGCTGCAGCCCGATGCCCGCGCGCAGCTTGGCCCGCTCGAGCAAGAAGCACCACCGGTCATTGGCAAAGCAGGCCTCAGTCGTGCCCGAGAGTTGGTAACGCGACCGGTTCGCCACCAAGTTTTCGAGGCACACTAGGCCTTGCTTGAGCACAGCGTCCGCTAGCTCGCCCGACAGTTCGCCTTCCAGCACTTCCTCAACTTCGTCCAACAACAGCGGCAGCTTCTGCCTGGGTAGCCTGCGAAGAGCTTTTGGGTCACAGTTGATGTGCGCCTTTTTGAGTTTGGGCCCAATCAGGGCACTGCGGCCGTAAGCGCACAAGAGTCTGTAGTTCGGGTCATCGCGTAGCACGGGGTCTTCCGGTCCCGCTGACGACGGCGCGGCCAGGCGCCGTGCCAGGTTCGCTTGAGAAGGAGCGGCCGTCCTGCGTCGCTTGGCCGCTGGCTGTTTGACTTCGACGACTGGCGGCACAGGTAGAGGGAGAGGTTCAGCTGTAGGTGGCTCGAGGTTAGCAAACGGATCGGTCATCTAGGATCCCTTTCTTTGCTTTTATGGCCGCAATATTAAAATTTTTCTTTATCCGATGAGCCTGGCGTCTCCAGCCTTGTGGATGGAGATCCAGCCGCGCACAGAGCCGTTCTGGCGGTCGAGGGCGGATACCGCGGGGATAGCCGCCCACTGTTGGTCTCTGAGCTTGGCCGCCTGGTACTGTTCCACAAACGCCGAAACTTGCATGCACCCCTCCCAGTTGTTCCCGTACGTTCTTCTGATTTCCGTCAGCCATGGCAGCATGTTGCTGTTGTTTTCTCCCCATTCGGCAGGCGCTGCGTCGCCGGCGGCGCAGTTTTTTGTACGAAAATCTTTTCCGTACACGGCCTCGATCTCCGCCGGCGTACCCACGAGCAAAACCGCTTCTTTGTACCAAGGCGCCAGCGAGTTCTGCGACAGGCGCTGGGCCACTTTCTGCATGTTTTTGAGAGTCTCCCCCTCCGCCCCGCCGATGTCTGGCACTCCCTTCAGGGCCGAGTAGATGATCGAGCTGGTAGCGAGCGAGTCGGTCTGGATGACCGGCCGGGTCTCGGTACCATGCTCGACCTGGTTGGCCTGGGCGGCAGTCTTTTCTTCGCCGGTGTTGACTAGCGGCACGGTAGGGCCTCGGTTGCTCATGGTCGTATATAACAATCACCCGACAAAAAAAAAAATTAATTATTTGCCGCCGCCAATCAGCTGCTGCTCGCAGCGGGCGGCCTGTTCAGGTGTCACTTCTAGCAAGACGGTGGCATCAGGAATGGCCGGCTGCCTGAAGACTTTTTCGATGGGCGCTTCGGCTACCGTAGTCTGCAGAACTTCGATCGCCTTTTTTTCGGCGTCCTCTTGTTGTCGGCGTTTCTGCCCCGCTACGCGCGCCTGTTTTTCGTTGACTTTGCCCAAGGCCAGTGCCAAGGTCGGGTCGAAGAAGGCCAGGTGCTGCATGTCTTTTTTTTATTATTATCCGGGACCCGGTGTGATCAGCTGATTACTAACTTTTGGTTTTTTGCTTTGCTTGCGCCTGCCCTTTACGCTCGTGGCCTTCCCTTCTTCGATGGCTTTCACTGTATTCTTGCTGTTTGCCGGCGCCGGTGTAGAACTTGCCTTTTGTTCAAGGCTGTGCCTTGTACTCGTCTTGTCTGCTTTGAGAGCCCCGACGCGATCGGGCACAGCTGTCACGCCCGCGATCCTCATGATCAGCGCCAGGTTCTTTCCGAAGACTTCCAGGTTCTGGTTATTGCCTATCTTCGAGAGGAGACTATACCGGTCTTTTAACTGCTCATGGAGTGCATCCTTCCTGTCCGGGTGTTTGAGATATTCCTGGACAGACGGGGCAACGACCATCTGCGCGACAACAGGGACGTCCTGTAGCGGTGCAGTTGTAATAAACTGGTGCAGCAGCTTGTAATTGAGACCACGATCGCTAGCCAACACGAGCTGGTTGCTGTTTTGGGCGGAGGAAGAAGGCGCAGTCTTGTCCTCCAGCTTGTCGTAGAGAAGCAAGGCCGCCTTGTTCTTCTCTTCTTCGGTGCCTGCCTTCTTGTACTCGACGAGCATCCTGGCAGGGTACCCGATGAGTTTATTGACCTCGTCGACAAACGCTTTTCCTTTGGGCGTAGACGACGCGTCTGTGTGCAGTAGCTGCGTGTTCATGCCCGCAACGGCCTCCTTAGGCGTGGCGGCAGCCTTCATCGCTTTGCCGACGTATTCTTTAGCCAGCGCGCTGACCTGCTCGATGTTACTGGTATTGTTGATGCTGGCAACGGGGATGCTGACAAGGGCCTGTGTCTGTAGAGTCGGAACGGTACTTTTTTCGTCCGGCTCCGATACCATCGGGCTGTCTCCTTCTTCTTCTTCTTTCTCTTCTTCTTCGGCGGGCGGCCAGCCGTCGTCCATGCCGAGATCGCCGTCGTCGACTTCATCGCCCGGGTTTTCGAAGTCGTTGGCTCTCGTTCGCTTCAGTTGTTTCAGAATAGACTGGAGCTGTTCACGCACGTTCTCCGCGAGGTAACCGTCTTTGCCGCTCAGCTTGCGCACTACTTGTTGCGCGACGCTGGTAAATCCGTCCTCTAACTCGACCGCGTTCTTGAGACAGAAATTCGAGAGGCCGGCCACGTACGTCTCGGCCGCAGCCGTCAAGTCGTAGTATTCGTCTTCTTTTGAGAGCTTGTCGATAGTCTCCATCATCTTCTCCATCTCGAACCGGGCAAACTTGCGGCGGGTGTCCGGGGCCGAGCTGCTGCTGCTGCTGCTGCTGCTGCCTGGAGATGCAGTAGTAGAGCCGCTGGCACCGCTCTCTATCGCTAGGGCGCTAGTGCTTCCGTTTGGCGCCGCGGTCAAGGCGAACGCGATGTCTGCAATTTGTGATGCGGCCTGGCCCTTCTGTCCCTCCTTCCACATCTGAACAGAGTCTCTGATAGTGTTTTCGATGGCCTGGACCTGTTTGGCAGAGGATTGCTGGCTGCCGATGTACAGCTTGGCGGCATCCGCGTTCTGTTGCGCCTGTTGGACGTTGTGCTGGCCGGTCGCCTGGCCCTGTGTTAACAGGGCCTGGCGCTGGATATTGCCTATCTGCGCCTGTGTCCCGAGCACCGCGTTCTGCTGCTCGCCCGTGACCCTCGCACCAGTCTCGGCCGCCCCGTTGGCCAGCTGGCTGTTCGCGCTGTTATGGATCCGGCCGACTCGGAGCTGCGCCTCGTTGTTGGCAGCGGCCGTGTCGGTCAGCAGCAGCGCATCTTTCTGGGCACCCGTGATTGCCAGATTCTTCTTCTTGCCCTGTTCGATCCGGTTGGCTGTAACCTCTCCGCCCGCCGTTATTTGTGCCAGGTTCTGTTGGTAGTACGCGATTTTCTTTCCAGTCTCGTTCAGCTGCTCTACGGATGCTGTTATTTGCGCGCTTAGCTGGGAAGAAGTCTCTGCTACTTGTTTGGCGCTCGCGACCTCGATGTTTTTTTCAGCTGCCTGTTTCGTGGCCTCCAGCCTCAGCATCTCAAGCTTCATTTTTTGCTCGTGTTCCTTCTGCCTCAGGTCTTCGAGTGCCGCTTGTTTTTGGTGTTCAAACTTTGCCACGTCTAGCTTTCTCTTTTCTTCGTTGTTTTGTTTCCGCCGACCTAGCTCCTGCTTGTCGAATTCCAGTCGTTTGTATTCGGCCTGGATTTTGGTGGAACGGGCCTTCTCGGCCGACTTGGGCGGGACCGCCTGCAGCTGGTTTCCTTCGTGCGCCTCCGGCTCCGCCTCTTTCGCGTCCGCTGCTGGCGGCGCGTCCGCCATGAACGTGTCCTCGTTGTTGCTCTCCGGCAACTGCAGCGCCTCGGCGCCGTCGAATTTGTTTTCTGGTTTCGTGCTAGGCTTGGCACCACCGCTGCCGCCTACTTCAGGACCACCGTCTGGCTTGGCGCCGCCGACACCGCCTCCTTCTTTGTCGACAGGACCGCCAGGCTTGGCGCTTCCGCTGCCGCCGCCTCCTCCTTTATCGACAGGAGCGCCGGGCTTAAGTTCGCGCTTGGCATCGACCAGGCTGGCAATGTAATCAAGATTGACATGGCGCATGAGGGCCTTGGCCTTGGTCAGATTTCCGAAAATGCCGCCATTGTTGCCTTGCTGCTTGACAGGCAGAGGCCGGTAGTCAAAGAATTTGCCATTGGGCCGGCCCGTCCAGCTACCGGCCGCCTCGCCGTCGCCACTGACGTAGCGCATTCTTTTTGAAAATCCAGGACAAGAAAAAAAAAGTTTTTTATAGTGATTTTGTGATTTGTTGTACTAGTTTCTCGTACTGTGCTATCTGCTTGCGCTTCCGCTTGGCCTCCTCGGGCTTCGCCGTCTTGGCCGCTGACCGCAGCTCTTGGATTCTGGCCTCGTACTCAGCTATCTGTGTCCTGAGCTGCTCGCCGTACGGGACCGGCACCTTCTTGTCCTCGCTCAGCGCGTGCCTCTTCGCGGCGTGGTAGAGCGCCCCGTGGCTGTCCTTGTCTCGTCTGTACCTGTCCATCAGCGTGTGGAGATCCTTCTCTTCTTGTTTGGTGATGACGGGGCCCACTGCGGTCGCCAGCTTGCCGCTGCGTGCCACGACCTCGGCCATGTCGATACCTGCCTCTTGTTTTTTAGGTTTGAGGGTAGATGTGTTCTTGACAATCCTAAGAGGTTTTGGTTGCGGGGGCGGAGGCGGCGGCAGTGGTGGCGGTGGTGCGAGGGGCACGGCCGACGGCACGGCCGATGGCACTAGCACTGGCGGGGCCTGTCTGTTGACTATGTACGGAGCGACGTCGTAGCCGAGCGCTTTGGTTAGTTTCTCTAGCAAGCGCGCCACTTGTTTCGACTCGCTTGCTGGCACGGGCACGTTGACCGCCTGGGGCGCGTCGACCAATTGAAAGGCGGCCGAGAGTTGCGGGTTCACAAATTTCATGATGCGATGGGTGCGGGCCGCCATCTCGGCCGACACGCCCCCCGCAAAGCCCGTGCGGCATTTCTTGAAAGGCAGGCGGGCATTGCTGGTAAAGGCACGCCTTTTGTGCCCCGGCGTCATTTTTTTGTTTACTTGGGCGCGAAATTAAATTCTGAGGATCAGGTTAATGTTCGCAAACGCCCTGTCGATCGCATCGTCATCGAGCGCGGCCAGTGCAGTCGACAGCTGCGGGTTTACGTGCTTCATGATGTGGCGGGTGCGGGCCGCCATCTCGGCTGACCCGCCGCCCGCGTAACCCGTCGTCTTCTTTTTGTAGGGCATGGGCGCCTTGTTAGTGAACGCGGCACCGGCGTGCTTTGTTTTCCAGGACTGTTTGGGCATCGTGCTGGCTGTTGTAAAAACACTGCCGCGAAAATTAAAAAATTATCCTGCTCACAACCTCTATTAGAAAAAAAAATGCAGCAGCAAGAAGGCCCGGTCGAACGGCTGCAGGAGCCAGAGCAACAGCTTGGTGAGAAGACGATCGAGGAGAAAATACTTGAATATGTCGACAAGCAGAAAGACAAGGGCAAGAAGAAGAAGAAGAAGAAGAAGGAGCAGCAGCCGGCAGAGCAGCTGCAGCCGACCGAGTTCAAGCGGAATATCGAAGTTTTCTACCCACGCGAAAAGGGAGCGGGGCAGCTGTTTGTATTAGTCGGCAAATCGGAGCGCGGGAAGACCCATTTCCTGAAATGGCTTTTGTACAGCCTGTGTGCGCGCAAGAAAGACCCGTTCCAGTACGGCTTAATTATGGTTCGAACACGCTTCAAGAATAGCTTTTCTTTTCATTTTGCGAGCGAGCAGCATTGCAAGATCTACGAAGGGTTCAGGATGGACATCCTGAAGAACTACGTTGAAAATCTCAAGCGCAGATACCTCGAGAACAAGTACCCGGAGCCGTCGTTCATTGTATTTGATGACCTGGTTGGCATCATTGACTCAACCGACCGCTGGATGCAGAACTTTTTTGGTACATACCGCCATTATAATATAACAATATTTATTGCGGTACAATATTTGACGGGCCGCAACTCGGTGAGTCCCATTATGCACGAACAGACGTCACATTGCATCATGTTCAACTCGAAAGTGCAGCGCACCCTCAACAACTTGTGGGAAAACTACGGACAGCTCTTCCCCAAAAAGGAGTTCCTGGCTCACTTTGCTCAAGCGACGGACGAGCGCCACGTCGGGACACTGCATGCTGCAATGGTTTACCACGAGCACATCGACCGGCTGGAATACAACTACAAGTCCTGGCTCGCTCCAGCTTCGTTACCCGATGGTGAGGTGATCTTGCGTGGGCCTGACCCGCCAAAACTGCCGAGCCGCGCGGACATCCAGAAGCAGGAACGCCTGAAACAGCTGGCGTACCGCGCGCCAAGCTGGCTGCCGACTTCGCTCAAGGGGATGTCGCGCCAAGAGCGAGAAGTGATGCAAAGAATGTTATTCTACGGCGACCGTGCGAGACAGCGCCTGAAAAAGGACGGGAAGACCATGGCCCAGCAAGACAAAGAGATCCTCAAGCGGCTGGACCGACAAACCAGAGACGCCGAGAAGCTGGCAGCAGAGCGGTTTGCGCAGCAGAACCAGCCAGCGCCCGCGCCGTTCAAGAACAATTTCGCGTACACGAACGCCGGCACAACTGTCAAGCCACTCGCGCCCATCATAGGTGGCGGGCCGCCCGCCAACGGTTACGACAGCTCTTAAAAAACAAAAGTTCTGGCCCTTATATATACATCGAAAGCCAAAAAATGCTGCTGGCCGCGTTACCGGCTGATCTCCTGGTGGAAGTGCTTTCTTACCTCTGCGTCGGCGAGGTCGCGCACACGATCCGTCACCTCAAAACGCACACGGACCGCTTCGCGCGCGGCCGGTGAAGCGGCGC
>WBZZ01003419.1:0-70187 GCA_019918135.1 Paulinella micropora
ATTGAACATACCGGTCTATTTCTGGACCAGTATTTTCATTGAACATACCGGCCCGTCTGGAAGTGTTGGAACTGCCCTTGCGGGGGTGTCATTAGAGCTTATCGTCAATTCTTCGTACTCCCCTCACGGGTGAGACGATGGAGGCGCATGTGCAGAAATGCATCAGCCATTGACAGAGAAGCACTATTATTATTATTATTATTATTATTATTATTATTATTATTATTATTATTATTATTATTATTATGGACACCGTGATAGCCCAGTGGTCAAGTTCTACCATCTGGGCCCTGTCGCCAGTTCGATTCCCGTCGGTGCCACCAGTATTTTCATTGAACGTAACGATCCGTCTGGACCAGTATTTTCATTGAACATACCGGCCCGTCTGGAAGTGTTGGAACTGCCCTTGCGGGGGTGTCATTAGAGCTTATCGTCAATTCTTCGTACTCCCCTCACGGGTGAGACGATGGAGGCGCATGTGCAGAAATGCATCAGCCATTGACAGAGAAGCACTATTATTATTATTATTATTATTATTATTATTATTATTATTATTGGACACCGTGATAGCCCAGTGGTCAAGTTCTACCATCTGGGCCCTGTCGCCAGTTCGATTCCCGTCGGTGCCACCAGTATTTTCATTGAACATACCGGTCTATTTCTGGACCAATATTTTCATTGAACATACCGGCCCGTCTGGAAGTGTTGGAACTGCCCTTGCGGGGGTGTCATTAGAGCTTATCGTCAATTCTTCGTACTCCCCTCACGGGTGAGACGATGGAGGCGCATGTGCAGAAATGCATCAGCCATTGACAGAGAAGCACTATTATTATTATTATTATTATTATTATTATTATTATTATTATTATTATTATTATTATTATTATTATGGACACCGTGATAGCCCAGTGGTCAAGTTCTACCATCTGGGCCCTGTCGCCAGTTCGATTCCCGTCGGTGCCACCAGTATTTTCATTGAACATACCGATCCGTCTGGACCAGTATTTTCATTGAACATACCGGCCCGTCTGGAAGTGTTGGAACTGCCCTTGCGGGGGTGTCATTAGAGCTTATCGTCAATTCTTCGTACTCCCCTCACGGGTGAGACGATGGAGGCGCATGTGCAGAAATGCATCAGCCATTGACAGAGAAGCACTATTATTATTATTATTATTATTTGGACACCGTGATAGCCCAGTGGTCAAGTTCTTCCATCTGGGCCCTGTCGCCAGTTCGATCCCCGTCGGTGCCACCAGTATTTTCATTGAACATACCGGTCTATTTCTGGACCAATATTTTCATTGAACATACCGGCCCGTCTGGAAGTGTTGGAACTGCCCTTGCGGGGGTGTCATTAGAGCTTATCGTCAATTCTTCGTACTCCCCTCACGGGTGAGACGATGGAGGCGCATGTGCAGAAATGCATCAGCCATTGACAGAGAAGCACTATTATTATTTTATTTTCATATTTTTAATCTAAGTCATTTTATTTTAATACTTTAATATTTTGATAATTTCTCGTTACCTTTAATAACTTGAGACGTAGGTCACCATCTAGTTAAATCAATAGCTCTTGAGCTAACGATTTGTATGGATCGACCAGAGGTTAAATTGTTAACTTCATTAAACCGAAGGCCTAGTAGTAGTAGTAGTAGTAGTAGTAGAAGAAGAAGAAGAAGAAGAAGAAGAAGAAGAAGAAGAAGAAGAAGAAGAAGAAGAAGAAGAAGAAGAAGAAGAAGAAGAAGAAGAAGAAGAAGAAGAAGAAGAAGAAGAAGAAGAAGAAGAAAGTCTGAAGAAGAAGAAAAAGAAGAAGAAGAAGAAGAAGAAGAAGAAGAAGAAGAAGAAGAAGAAGAAGAAGAAGAAGAAGAAGAAGAAGAAGAAGAAGAAGGAAGAAGAAGAAGAACGATTTGTATGGATGACCAGAGGCCTTCGGGCTAACGATTTGTATGGATGACCAGAGGTCACTTGTAAAAGTAACTTCATTAAATCAAAGGCAAAGGAGAAGAAGAAGAAGAAGAAGAAGCAGAAGAAGAAGAAGAAGAAGAAGAAGAAGAAGAAGAAGAAGAAGAAGAAGAAGAAGAAGAAGAGAAAGAGAAAGAGAGAGAGAGAGAGAGAGAGAGAGAGAGAGAGAGAAAGGTGGAAAAAGTGGAGGTCTTTTTTGAGAAACCAATCAGTGTGAGAGCTGTTACCACTGCTGCGAGAAAGAGATTGCTGCGGTCAGAATTTTCATATGATGCGAGACAGAGAGTGCTGCGAGAAAGAGATTGGTGCCAAATATCATTTTTCCACTTTTCTGCTGTGTCAAGTCCAAAAAATGGTTATTCAACCGAATCCCCTCCTCGACCTACCGGGCCGTACGCTTGCATGGCAATTGGCACCCAGCCTGTACAAAAAGGCAATTGTTGAGTCAAAATGGGGAAATAAGTGAAAATGGGTTGTGAAAATGGTTTCCGTTTCACCGATCGCAACCAGCGCTCATTAACATGAGAAACCGCCACGATTCCTCTTTTTTCTGATCCAGGTGGGGGAAATGATTCTCGATAGCGCGGCGGATGCATGAAACCGGCCGAAGGGGCAGCTCCCTTCGCTCCTTCTTCTTTTCGCGAAAGGCAGACTCCCTTCGCTTCTTCCTTCTTCTTTTGAGTGCCTTCAGTGCCTCTCGTTGTTGATGTCTGCGGATGTGCTTTCTGAAAGCCCAGACAACGTGGTCATACCTTTACTTTTCTTAATTGAGAATTCATTCCCATTCGAAATCCCTGCAGCTTGCTTTTGTAAATTTACTGTTTTTTACTTGTCAGCTTACCTTTTTTTTTTAAATTTTTTTAAAACAGTAATAGAGAAAGCAGAATAAAATTAAGAAGAGCTTAATTTATACGAATTCTGGGAGCAGGGAACAAGCATAAGGAAGACTGGAACTAAAGTTCAAGCTAGACTCCTTGAAAAGAAAAGTAAAAGAAAAGAGATAAACAGAAAAATGAAACAGGTACACATAACAACAGAAGCAACAAATACACATACCAACAGAAACAACAAAGTACAAAGTGGCAAACACAAACACACAAAACAACAGAAACAACAAATACACATAACAGCAAACACAACACATAAACACAAAGTAGGACAGAGGCAAGGGAGACTTTTTTTTGTTTTTTCCAGTAAGCAAGGTTTAATGAGAAAGAGACGATAGGACAAAAAAGAGCTTAATTCAAAAGAATTCTGGTTTTTTTTTTATTTTTTTTTTAATAGATCCTTACGAATGAAACTGTGGAATCGGAGCAAACACAAATGAAAAAAGAAAAGGATCGGGATCCAGTAAACGGAGAAGACGATTTTGCATTAGAAAACGGCCAGGAAACAAACGAAAGTAAAGAGAAGAATGAAACTACTCAAGAAAAGCAGGCTGTTGTCAAGGAGGGCTTCGCTCTCGTCAAGCAAGGAGAGGAATGGTCGGAACGTTTTTTGATGATTCATGGAAAACAGTTGACGGTACTTCCAAGCACTGAACCAGGTGGGGATGTTCCTGCTGTCGTTGATCTCACGAGTGACGAGCTGAAGATGGAGTACCAGATAGACTTGAAAGTAAGGGAACAGAAGGGCAGGTATGTGTTGAAGCTGAGGAACCTTCTGGTATCAGTCTCCTCATCGATGGAGCTCTTGAAGTGGGAGCAGGCAGTGAAGCACGCTCTGGGAGAGGATGCTGCCTTGCCTCTGAAATTTCCCGAGGCAAAACCTGACCGAAAGGAAGAGGTAAGCATGTTGGTTGTGTTCATATGATGCTAAATCGCAAATATGTATATATATATATGTCATATTATATATACATATATATATACATGTATATATATGTATATATGTATATATTATATGTATATTATATATATATATGTATATATACATGTGTGTATATATACGTATACATATATACATGCATATGTATTGTATATATGCATATATATATATATATATATATATATATATATATATATATATATTATATATATATATTGTTTCAGCACCACAAACCACAATCCTTCCCAATATTAACGATAACGTCATCGTCATCGTCGTCGTCGTCATCATCATCATCATTATGCATAATGATAATGATGATAATAATGATAATAACAATAATGACAAATTATACGAATGATAATAATAATAATAATAATAATACTATATCTGAGGCGTACTGATGCAGCTAATGGCATATCCTCAACGGACATAAGCCTCCAATACCCTTGTTCGAGGTCCTCCACCCCCCCGTGTCAGTCTCTCGCCTGATGATCGGGGCCACCGATGGAGCTCCTGAGGGCAAGACTGCACTAAGCCGAGGTTATTCCGCAGTCCCAGCAACCTCTTGCAAGACGTCACCGAATGTGCAAGTGCATACACCAAGCGCGGTTGCTAGAGCTGCCTCGAAACCCCACCCATAACAATCTGGTGTCTGCTGGGTCCTGGGCTATCAACCAGCATATGCGGAGTTTAAGATCTTTTACGCGCGCAACGACCCTCCTCCCCAGCATCTACCACCAAAGGGTTATGAGTTGGCGTCACAGTTTAACGCCTTGAGGCCATTGGGCTGGAACTCTGTTTAGCAAGTGTGACAAGGTTTTTTCATCGGGATTTCCCTCAAATATGTCACAGTCAACACTCCAAGGCAGATTTACTGATGCAGCTAATGGCATATCCTCAACGGACATAAGCCTCCAATACCCTTGTTCGAGGTCCTCCACCCCCCCGTGTCAGTCTCTCGCCTGATGATCGGGGCCACCGATGGAGCTCCTGAGGGCAAGACTGCACTAAGCCGAGGTTATTCCGCAGTCCCAGCAACCTCTTGCAAGACGTCACCGAATGTGCAAGTGCATACACCAAGCGCGGTTGCTAGAGCTGCCTCGAAACCCCACCCATAACAATCTGGTGTCTGCTGGGTCCTGGGCTATCAACCAGCATATGCGGAGTTTAAGATCTTTTACGCGCGCAACGACCCTCCTCCCCAGCATCTACCACCAAAGGGTTATGAGTTGGCGTCACAGTTTAACGCCTTGAGGCCATTGGGCTGGAACTCTGTTTAGAATAATAATAATAATAATAATAATAATAATAATAATAGTGCTTCTCTGTCAATGGCTGATGCATTTCTGCACATGCGCCTCCATCGTCTCACCCGTGAGGGGAGTACGAAGAATTGACGATAAGCTCTAATGACACCCCCGCAAGGGCAGTTCCAACACTTCCAGACGGGCCGGTATGTTCAATGAAAATACTGGTCCAGACGGATCGGTATGTTCAATGAAAATACTGGTGGCACCGACGGGAATCGAACTGGCGACAGGGCCCAGATGGTAGAACTTGACCACTGGGCTATCACGGTGTCCATAATAATAATAATAATAATAATAATAATAATAATAATAATAATGATGATGATGATAATAATAATAATAATAGTAATAATAATAGTAATCATAATAATAATAATAATAATAATAATAATAGTAATAAGAATAATAATAATAGTAATAGTGCTTCTCTGTCAATGGCTGATGCATTTCTGCACATGCGCCTCCATCGTCTCACCCGTGAGGGGAGTACGAAGAATTGACGATAGGCTCTAATGACACCCCCGCAAGGGCAGTTCCAACACTTCCAGACGGACCGGTATGTTCAATGAAAATACTGGTCCAGACGGACCGGTATGTTCAATGAAAATACTGGTGGCACCGACGGGAATCGAACTGGCGACAGGGCCCAGATGGTAGAACTTGACCACTGGGCTATCACGGTGTCCAAAATAATAGTAATAATAATAATAATAATCATAATAATCATAATAATAATAATAATAATAATAATAATAATAATAATAATAATAATAATAATAATAAATATATATATTGATCTGTCATGGCTGAGCCCGAGGGCCATGCGCCTCCATCCCTCGACCCAACAGGGGCTACAGTGAGTATGTTGGGGAGGGAAGAGTGACTCTAACCATCCTGCATAGAAGGCCCCAAAAGGAAGTCCCTACTACCCGCACAGTGTCGGGTACCTTGCAGGAAATCAACTACAAATGATTGATCTTCCCCGCGTGAGAGCTCCACGAGACTGGGTAGGTCCCGCATGGAGGTACTCACAGGGGTAGCAGACATTTCATGCGGTCTGCCAGCGCATGAGGACGTTTTGTGGTAAGTGTCTGGGACGCCTCGAAACCCGTCACCACCCCTAGATCTCGGAATGTAAATACCCCATCCCACGTGGTATATGTCTTATAAAAAACAACACAACGACATGGCCTCGGAACCAACGCAACAACATAGCCTCGGAACCCACATCGACATAGCCTCGGAACCCACACAACAACAGAGCCTCGGAACCAACAAAACAACATAGCCTCGGAACCAACACAACAACATAGCCTCGGAGCCAACTCAACGACATAGCCTCGAAACCAGTGGGAAGAGGCCCAACCACCTCCTCTTCCCGTGGGGTGCCATACTGTGCACCCCTCCATAATAATAATAATAATAATAATAATAATAATAATAACTAGGGGCTGCGCCAACACCTGAAAGGATGGTTTGCGGTGCGCTCCGCGCACCCCCCGCCCCCCCCTCGGGCTGGGGTTCCCCGGATCTCCCCCGGACACCCCCTTTCCCGTCGATGGGGTACGTTCAATTGCCGGAGGTACCAGCAGAACGCAAGTGTAAGCTCTGGTGGCACAAAAACCTAAAATCTCTCATTTTTGTGCCACCCGCCACCAAAACTTTTTTATCTCCGAAGAGAGCGCACGGAGAGGTGTCCTGTACACGAAACATCAGCCTCAAACTCCCTCTGGTGTGCGCAAAAACCACAATTTTCCGGTGTGTAGGCCACCCAGCGCAGTATTTTTTATATTTTCGAAGAAAGCTCATCAAGAAGTGTCAGATACACCAAATATCAGCCGCTAACTCCCTCTGTGTGCGCAAACGGCGCCTCGTGGCACAAGACCTAAATTTTCTGGTATGGGTACCACCCGCGACCAAAACGGGTACGTACAATCGCCGGGCTGGGGTTCCCGGGGGAAGAGCCCCCCGGACCCCCCCTGCCCCGTCGACAGGGTACGTTCAATTGCCGGAGGGCGCCTGGTGGCTCAGGACCTCAATTTTCTGGTGTGGGTGCCACCCGCGACCAAAGCGGGTACATACGATTGCCGGGCTTGGGTTCCCGGGGGGAGGGCCCCCCGGACCCCTCCTGCCCCGTCGACAGGGTACGTTCTATTGCCGGAGGCACCGACAAGTGCTGCTAAAAAACAAGGAATTTGGCATTCAGGATACTGCCCTAACGCAAATATTTGCGTGATTTACAAAAAAAAATATCAGCATCAACATCGAGTCTGGGGCTAGCCACCCTGCCAATATGAGCTCCCAACTCCTCCTGGTTCCCACAAATCATGATTTATAGGGATGGGTAAGAAAACAAGGAATTTGGGACTCAGGACACTCCCCTACCGCAAACATTTTCGTGAATTCCAAAAAAATCATATCAGCATCAGCATCGAATCTGGGGCTAGCCAGCCTGCCAATATTAACTCCCAACTCCTCCTGGTTCCCACAAACCATGATTTATAGGAATAGGGGTGCGGAAAAGGGGTGTGGGGGGGGGGGGTTACACAATTTTCATTTTCCCCCTCACCCCAAACCCGCTTGACCAACACCTTTCAGGGATAATAATAATAATAGTAATGATAGTGCTTCTCAGTCAATGGCGAATGCATTTCTGCACATGTGCCTCCATCGTCTCACCCGCGAGGGGAGAAGATTTGACGATAGGCTCTACTGACACCCCCGCAAGGCAGCTCCAAGCCTTCCAGACAGACCATTCCTTTGAAAATACTGGCCCCGACGGGAATCGAACTGGCGACAGGTCCCAGATGGTAGACCTTAACCACTGGGTTATCGCGGTGCCACAATAGTAATGATAATACTATATCTGAGGCGTACTGATGCAGCTAATGGCATATCCTCAATGGACATAAGCCTCCAATACCCTTGTTCGAGGTCCTCCACCCCCCCGTGTCAGTCTCTCGCCTGATGATCGGGGCCACCGATGGAGCTCCTGAGGGCAAGACTGCACTAAGCCGAGGTTATTCCGCAGTCCCAGCAACCTCTTACAAGACGTCACCGAATGTGCAAGTGCATACACCAAGCGCGGTTGCTAGAGCTGCCTCGAAACCCCACCCATAACAATATGGTGTCTGCTGGGTCCTGGGCTATCAACCAGCATATGCGGAGTTTAAGATCTTTTACGCGCGCAACGACCCTCCTCCCCAGCATCTACCACCAAAGGGTTATGAGTTGGCGTCACAGTTTAACGCCTTGAGGCCATTGGGCTGGAACTCTGTTTAGCAAGTGTGACAAGGTTTTTTCATCGGGATTTCCCTCAAATATGTCACAGTCAACACTCCAATAATGATAATAGTAATAGTAATAATAATAAGAATAATAATAATAATAGTGCTTCTCTGTCAATGGCTAATGCAAATCTGCACATGCGCCTCCATCGTCTCACCCGTGAGGGGAGAACGAAGAATTGACGATAGGCTCTAATGACACCCCCGCACGGGCAGTTCCAACACTTCCAGACGGACCGGTATGTTCAATGAAAATACTGGTGGCACCGACGGGAATCGAACTGGCGACATGGCCCAGATGGAAGAACTTGACCACTGGGCTATCACGGTGTCCAAATAATAATAATAATAATAATAATAATAATAATAATAATAATAGTGCTTCTCTGTCAATGGCTGATGCATTTCTGCACATGCGCCTCCATCGTCTCACCCGTGAGGGGAGTACGAAGAATTGACGATAAGCTCTAATGACACCCCCGCAAGGGCAGTTCCAACACTTCCAGACGGGCCGGTATGTTCAATGAAAATACTGGTCCAGAAATAGACCGGTATGTTCAATGAAAATACTGGTGGCACCGACGGGAATCGAACTGGCGACAGGGCCCAGATGGTAGAACTTGACCACTGGGCTATCACGGTGTCCAAATAATAATAATAATAATAATAATAATAATAATAATAATAATAGTATTGATCTGTCATGGCCGAGCCCAAGGGCCATGCGCCTCCATCCCTCGACCCAACAGTCACAACAGTGAATGTTGGGGAGGGAAGAGTGACTCTGACCATCCCTGAATAGCTACCCGCTCGGCGTGTCGGATACCTTGCAGGGAATCAACTGCAAATGATTGATGTTCCCTATGAGAGAGTTCCACAAGACTGGGTATAAGCCCTCGAATGGAGTACTCAAGGGGTGTAGCAGACAGTTCATGCGGTCTGCCAGCGCATGAGGACATTTTGCAGTGTCTGGGACGCCTCGAAACCCGTCACCACCCCTAGATCGCGGAATGTATATACCCCTTTGACCCCACGTGGTGTACGTCTTATAAAAACAACACAACGACATAGCCTCGGAACCAACACAACGACATAGCCTCGGAACCAGTGGCAAGAGGCCCAACCACCTCCTCTTCCCGTGGGGTGCCATACTGTGCACCCCTCCATAATAATAATAATAATAATAATAATAGTAACTAGGGGCTGCGCCAACACCTGAAAGGATGGTTTGCGGTGCGCTTCGCGCCCCCCCCCCCCCCCCCCCCCCCCCTCCTCTTCCCAAGGTCGCTTTTCCTCTCATTCTCACATGTACAACTTTTTCAGCCTTGGAGCACTCTCAGCCATTCATTGTAGTGCCGGCAAATTCCCTTCGGGTATGTACAATTGCGGGGCTGGGGTTCCCGTGGGGAGGGCCCCCCGGACCCCCCCCCCCCTTTCCACAGTCGACAGGGTACGTTCAATCGCCGGAGGTAACCGGCATAAACCCTTCCGGCACAGCTCCGTTGGAGCATTCTCAGCCATTCATCCTGGTGCAGACTAATACGCGTGGGGTAAGTACAATTGCCGGGCTGGGGTTCCCGGTACACCAAACATCAGCCTCAAACTCCCTCTGGTGTGCGCGAACGGCGCCTTGTGGCGCAAAAACCTGGATTTTCTGGGTTTTGCCACCCGGCACCACAATTTTTATATCTTCGAAGAGAGCTCATCAAGAAGTGTCAGATACATCATATATCAGCTGCTAAATCCCTCTGGTGTGCGGAAAGGGCGGCTGGTGGCACAAAGACCTCAATTTTCTGGGTTTTGTGCCACCCGCGACCAAAACGGGCACGTACAATTGCAGAGCTTGGGTTCCCGGGGGAAGGGCCCCCCGCACCGCCCCTTCCCGTCGACAAGGTACCTTCACTTGCCGGAGGTACCGGCAAGTACTCCCAAAAAAACAAGGAATTTTGGCATTCAGGACACTCACCTAACGCATATATTTGCGCGAATTCCAAAAAAAAACTATATCAGCATCAACATCGAGTCTGGGGCTAGCCACCCTGTCAATATGAGCTCCCAACTCCTCCTGGTTCCCACAAACCATGATTTACGGGGACAGGGGGTGCAAGAATAGGCCAAAAAAAAACAAGGAATTTTGGCATTCAGACACTCCCCTAACGCAAATATTTGCGTGAATTCCGAAAAAACTATATCAGCACCAATAACGAGTCTGGGGCTAGCCACCCTGCAAATATAAGCCCCCAGCTCCTCCTGGTTCCCACAAACCATGATTTATGGGGACAGGGGGTGCAAATATAGGCCAAAAACAAGGAATTTTGGCATTCAGGACACTCCCTAAAGCAAATATTTGCGTGAATTCCAAAAAAACTATATCAGCATCAACATCGAGTCTGGGGCCAATTTGACCTTCCAACTCCTCCTGGTTCCCACAAATCATGAATTATTCCGACAGGTGTGCGGAAATGGGTTTTTTGGGGGGGGGGGGGGGGTGGGCGCGAAGCGCACTCGCGCACCGGTAAACCATCCTTTCAGGTGTTGGCGCAGCCCCTAGTTATTATTATTATTATTATTATTATTATTATTGTTATAACCATATTATTATTATTATTGTTATTATTATTATTTGGACACCATGATAGCCCAGTGGTCAAGTTCTACCATCTGGGCCCTGTCGCCAGTTCGATTCCCGTCGGTGCCACCAGTATTTTCATTGAACATACCGATCCGTCTGGACCAGTATTTTCATTGAACATACCGGCCCGTCTGGAAGTGTTGGAACTGCCCGTGCGGGGGTGTCATTAGAGCCTATCGTCAATTCTTCGTACTCCCCTCACGGGTGAGACGATGGAGGCGCATGTGCAGAAATGCATCAGCCATTGACAGAGAAGCACTATTATTATTATTATTATTATTATTATTATTATTATTATTATTATTATTATTATTATCAGTATTATTAATGGACACCGTGATAGCCCAGTGGTCAAGTTCTACCATCTGGGCCCTGTCGCCAGTTCGATTCCCGTCGGTGCCACCAGTATTTTCATTGAACATACCGGTCTATTTCTGGACCAGTATTTTCATTGAACATACCGGCCCGTCTGGAAGTGTTGGAACTGCCCTTGCGGGGGTGTCATTAGAGCTTATCGTCAATTCTTCGTACTCCCCTCACGGGTGAGACGATGGAGGCGCATGTGCAGAAATGCATCAGCCATTGACAGAGAAGCACTATCAGTATTATTATTATTATTATTATTATTATTATTATTATTATTATTATTATTATTATTATTATTATTATTATTATTATTATTATTATTATTAGCGGCACCGCGATAGCCCAGTGGTCAAGTTCTACCATCTGGGCCCTGTCGCCAGTTCGATTCCCGTCGGTGCCACCAGTATTTTCATTGAACATACCGATCCGTCTGGACCAGTATTGTCATTGAACATACCGGCCCGTCTGGAAGTGTTGGAACTGCCCTTGCGGGGGTGTCATTAGAGCTTATCGTCAATTCTTCGTACTCCCCTCACGGGTGAGACGATGGAGGCGCATGTGCAGAAATGCATCAGCCATTGACAGAGAAGCACTATTATTATTATTATTATTATTATTATTATTATTATTATTATTATTATTATTATTATTATTATTATTATTATTATGGACACCGTGATAGCCCAGTGGTCAAGTTCTACCATCTGGGCCCTGTCGCCAGTTCGATTCCCGTCGGTGCCACCAGTATTTTCATTGAACATACCGATCCGTCTGGACCAGTATTTTCATTGAACATTACGATCCTTCTGGACCAGTATTTTGATTGAACATACCGGCCCGTCTGGAAGTGTTGTTGTTGTTGTTCAATTTAATAATAATAATAATAATAATAATGTATCTCCTGCCAATTGCTGAGCCAAAAGGCCATGTGCATCCAGTCCTCCATTCCATAAGGAAAGTCTCCACACCAATCGGTGGAATAAAGGAAGTGACGGCATAGAACATTACTCTAGGAGCTTTATACCAATCAGCCCATGGAAAGGACCGATGGCTATGTACTCCCTAAATAATAATAATAATAATAATAATAATAATAATAATAATAATAGTGTATCTCCTGCCAATTGCTGAGCCAAAAGGCCATGTGCATCCAGTCCTCCATTCCATAAGGAAAGTCTCCACACCAATCGGTGGAATAAAGGAAGTGACGGCATAGAACATTACTCTAGGAGCTTTATACCAATCAGCCCATGGAAAGGACCGATGGCCTATGTACTCCCTAAATAATAATAATAATAATAATAATAATAATAATAATAATAATAATAGTGTATCTCCTGCCAATTGCTGAGCCAAAAGGCCATGTGCATCCAGTCCTCCATTCCATAAGGAAAGTCTCCACACCAATCGGTGGAATAAAGGAAGTGACGGCATAGAACATTACTCTAGGAGCTTTATACCAATCAGCCCATGGAAAGGACCGATGGCCTATGTACTCCCTAATAATAATAATAATAATAATAATAATAATAGTGCTTCTCTGTCAATGGCTGATGCATTTCTGCACATGCGCCTCCATCGTCTCACCCGTGAGGGGAGTACGAAGAATTGACGATAACACCCCCGCAAGGGCAGTTCCAACACTTCCAGACGGGCCGGTATGTTCAATGAAAATACTGGTGGCACCGACGGGAATCGAACTGGCGACAGGGCCCAGATGGAAGAACTTGACCACTGGGCTATCACGGTGTCCAAATAATAATAATAATAATAATAGTGCTTCTCTGTCAATGGCTGATGCATTTCTGCACATGCGCCTCCATCGTCTCACCCGTGAGGGGAGTACGAAGAATTGACGATAAGCTCTAATGACACCCCCGCAAGGGCAGTTCCAACACTTCCAGACGGGCCGGTATGTTCAATGAAAATACTGGTCCAGACGGATCGGTATGTTCAATGAAAATACTGGTGGCACCGACGGGAATCGAACTGGCGACAGGGCCCAGATGGTAGAACTTGACCACTGGGCTATCACGGTGTCCAATAATAATAATAATAATAATAATAATAATAATAATAATAATAATAATAATAACTGCAAACACCTGAAGGATGGTTTACCTTGCGCTTCGCGCACCAAACCCCGCCAGCCCCACTTATCACTTTTTGCAGGGCCCCCCGCCCCCCCCCCCCCCCTCCCGCCCCCTTTCCCTTCGACAGGGTACGTTGAATTGCCGGAGGTGCCGCAAAGGGCGCCTGGTGGCAAAAAACCTCAATTTTCAGGTGTGGGTGCCACCCGCGACCAGAACGGGTACGTACAATTGCAGGGGCCCCCCGGACTCCCCCTTTCCCCTTCGACAGGGTACGTTGAATTGCCGGAGGTGCCGCAAAGGGCGTCAGGTGGCAAAACACCTCAATTTTCAGGTGTGGGTGCCACCCGCGACCAGAACGGGTATGTACAATCACAGCTGGGGTTCCCGGGGGGAGGGCCCGCCGGACCCCCCTTGCCCCGTCGACAGGGTACGTTTAATTGCCGGTGACACCGGCAAGTGCTGCTAAAAAACAAGGAAATTTGGCATTCAGGACACTCCTCTAACATTCCAAAAAAAAACTATATCAGCATCAACATCGAGTCTGGGGCTAGCCACCCTGCCAATATGAGCTCCCAACTCCTCCTGGTTCCGACAAACCATGATTTATAAGGATGGGGGGTGCAAAAATAGGCCAAAAAACAAGGAATTTTGGCATTCAGGACACTCCTCTAACGCAAATATTTGCGTGAATTCCAAAAAAAACTATATCAGCATCAACATCAAGTCTGTGGCTAGCTACCCTGCCAATATAAGCTCCCAATTCCTCCTGGTTCCCACAAATCATGAATTATAGGAATAGGGGGTGCAAAAAAAGGGCAAAAAAACAAGGAATTTTGGCATTCAGGACACTGCCCGTAACGCAAATATTTGCGTGAATTCCAAAAAAAATCATATCAGCATCAAGATCGAGTCTGTGGCTAGCTACCCTGCAAATATGAGCTCCCAACTCCTCCTCGTTCCGACAAACCATGATTTATTCCCACAGGGGGGACGATTTGGGGGGTGTGTGGGGGGGTGGGGGTGGGGTACACAATTTTCATGTTCCCCCTCCCCCCAAACCCCCCACCCCCTTCTCCAACACCTTTCAGGGATAATAATCATAATGATGATGATGATGATGATGATGTGACGATGCGTCATCATCATCGTCATCATCATCATCATAATCCTTCATTTCATCATCATCATCATCATGATTATCATTATCATCATTATCATCATCGTCATCGTTCATAATTCATCAGCACCACGTTATGATGATAATCTTCATTATCAACAACAACAACATAAACAACAACAATAACGACAACGACAACGACAACAACAACAAAAATAACAACAGCCACAGCAATAAAGAAAAACCACAACCACCGCAACAACAACCACAAGAAAAGCAATTTCGATAACGACAATGGCAACAACAACAACAACAGCTTGGCCTCGCTGTGAATTGGAGCCATAGGGGGAGCTGTCCTCTACCCATTATTGGGGTTGCACCTTGGGTGTCAGGCTATTGCTCTTGCAGTCTCTGTTTTCTGCGTGCCTTTTGTGCCTGTGCCAATCGGATCTCTTGCTAGGCCTCCATTTCATTATCTTGTTCCATATCTTATTCTTCCCATCTTCCTCCCCCCCCCCCTCCTTCCTTACTTCTTTGTATGCTTACTTTTAAAAACAAATCAAAATACTAAAAAGAGAAGCAAGAGACCAGAAATAGAGTTCCGAAGAAAGACAGCTCAATCGAAGGGTTAGGTGTGACCTTGCCACATATATTTCTCGTTCATCCAGCTGACAAAGCCCCAACGAACCCAGCCATTGGGGCAGAGAAGGCAAGCTGTCCCATGCAGTGTGTGCAGAAGAGGAAAGTTATGGAAGAAACCAAGTCAACAAAAACAACGACGACAGCACACACAACACACAAGGAGGACGGGGGCTTTCGAAACCTTTCATAGTCACTATTCTACCAGCTTTAAAATGATTCACACGAGTGTGTGATGTGTGTGCATGTGTTCCTATTTACTTCGTGCACGTGTCAGGTCTTGTTCTGGGGATGGGTACGTGTTCAAGATATGCGCGGTAAATGGGTGTCTGTTTACGTTGAACTGGACCGCCGTGGAATCAATCAGTACAACTCGGTCGGATCAAGCACACCTACAGCATAGTTGGCACAAATCACAAGCAGGTGCTCCTGGTTGAATGCCGTATGTGTTGTTTGACAGCCAACGGACGAGAATGCACAGAAGGGGCTAATCCAACTGGGGCCCAAGGCAAGCTGGAGCAAACATGCCAAGAGTAAGGACAAAATGGGCTTTTCTTTCCATGTAATGCCTATGGAGGGTGAAGCTGGAGTCGTTATTAGTGCGTCCAGTGAGTCAGAGCGGCAGCACTGGCTGGACGCGCTCAAGAAGTCCCAGGCTAAAAAGAAGTCGCCGTCCAAATCTGTGAGGCAGAGTGTGAAGATGCAAACTCTAACGGGGACGATCGGTGCAGGGCTAGCACGCACGCCGCCTCCAACAAAGATAGGGCAGGCACACTCACCGCCACCCAACAGGCAGCTTGCGTTAAAGACTGGGGAATCGGATACGCCTGATGCAAGCCATGCAAGCAACCCGGTCTCAGTGGTAGAAAGTTCCACCTTGGAGAACGCAGCCATCCCAGAAGAAACTGAAGCGCCCGACGATCTGGTCTCCAGGCCCATGAGCCATGTCAAGCGCGCCAAGGTCCTGCCCCGCACACCAGCAACGCACACGGATAGGCAGCTTGTGATGTAGGTGAGCACTTCACGAAGGCGCCCCACCAAGCGAAAGACAGAGTTCAACGTCGCACCTCTCTCAGAACAAAAAGCTGAAGTCATCTTAGAGACTGATAACAGGTTGAGCGAGCAAATTGTGGAAGCCTTTTACCAAGGCTGGGTTGAGATCAAGAAGCAAGCAAGTGACTGGTGCAAGGTGTGGGCGGTGCTGGTGTTCGAGAAGGCTGAATTGCGGTGGTTCGACAAGGAGGAGTTCTGGTCCACCAGCGAGCCCAAAGACACCTTCCACTTCAAGAAAGACCTCAAAATCGACCAGAAGGTGGACAAGGAACTGAAGGTGCTCAGACTGTCCAGCAATAGTGGAGAGAAGCACAGCGTGCTGGTGCGGGCGCCTGCGTCGGAGGCCAAGGAGTGGGTGGCCATGTTGGTGAACTGCAGCAAAGGCAAGAGGGAGGCCACCGACGACACGCCCAGGGGCAGCAAGGCGGGCAGCGAGCCAGGCAGCAAGACCGCTTCGCCCGCCGTCTCACCGCGCGTGTCCGCCTCCCAGCGCGTGTTCGCCTCCCCGCGCTTCTCAGACCGCACGTCGGACCGCACGCCCAAACGCAAGCGCGACTCCTCCTCCTCCTCCTCACACTCCACACCCTCCACACCCAGATTCCGTGTGTCCTTCTTCAAGAAAGGCGACAAGGACAAGGACTCCAAGACGCCTATGCGAGGCTCAGTGCTCAACAACAAAATGAAAGTCCTCAAGGGCAAGAAGCACAACGTAAACTGCACTCGAGCTTATTATTATTATATACCTGAAAGGTGTTGGTGAAGGGGGTGGGGGGTTTGGGGGGGAGGGGGAAAATAAAAATTGTGTACCCCACCCCACCCCCCATTTCCGCACCCATGTCGGAATAAATCATGGTTTGTGGGAACGAGGAGGAGTTGGGAGCTCATATTGGCAGGGTGGTTAGCACCAGACTCGATGTTGATGCTGATATGATTTTTTTGAAATTCACGCAAATATTTGCGTTAGGGGAGTGTCCTGAATGCCAAAATTCCTTGTTTTTTTTTTCATACCCCTATCGGAATAAATCATGATTTGTGTGAACCAGGAGGAGTTGGGAGCTCATATTGACAGGGTGTCTAGCCCCAGACTCGATGTTGATGCTGACATGATTTTTTGGAATTCACGAAAATGTTTGCGTTAGGGCAGTGTGCTGAATCCCAAAATTTCTTGTTTTTTTGGCCTGTTTTTGCACCCCCCATCCCTATAAATCATAATGTGTGGGAAGCAGGAGTTGGGAGCTCATAAGGGCAGGGTGGTTAGCGCCAGACTCGATCTTGATGCTGATATAGTTTTTTTGGAATTCACGCAAATATTTGCGTTAGAGGAGTGTCCTGAATGCCAAATTTCCTTGTTTTTTGGCCATTTTTTGCACACACCCCCACCCCCCATCGGAATAAATCATGGTTTGTTGGACCAGGAGGAGTTGGGAGCTCATATTGGCAGGGTGGTTAGCCCCAGACTCGATCTTGATGCTGGTATAATTTTTTTGGAATTCACGCAAATATTTTCGTTAAAGGAGTGTCCTGAATGCCAAATTTCCTTGTTTTTTGGCAGTACTTGCCGGTGCCTCCGGCAATTAAACGTACCCTGTCGACGGGGCAGGGGGGGTCCTGGTGGCCCTCCCCCCGGGAACCCCAACCCTGTGATTGTACATACCCGTTCTGGTCGCGGGTGGCACCAACACCTGAAAATTGAGGTTTTTGCCACCAGGCGCCCTTGGCGGCACCTCCGGCAATTCAACGTCCTCTGTCGAAGGGAAAGGGTGGGTCCGGGGGAACCCTGCGATTGTACGTACCCGTTCTGGTCGCGGGTGGCACCCACACCTGAAAATTGAGGTTTTCCACCATTTTCAACGTACCCTGTCGAAGGGAAAGGGGGCGGGAGGGGGGGGGGGGGTCCGGGGGGCCCTCCAAAAAGTGATAAGAAGTGGGGCTGGCGGGGTTTGGTGCGCGAAGCGCACCGGTACCAGGTGTTGGCGCACCCCTAATTATTATTATTATTATTATTATTATTATTATTATTATTATTATTATTATTATTATATGGACACCGTGATAGCCCAGTGGTCAAGTTCTACCATCTGGGCCCTGTCGCCAGTTCGATTCCCGTCGGTGCCACCAGTATTTTCATTGAACATACCGATCCGTCTGGACCAGTATTGTCATTGAACATACCGGCCCGTCTGGAAGTGTTGGAACTGCCCTTGCGGGGGTGTCATTAGAGCTTATCGTCAATTCTTCGTACTCCCCTCACGGGTGAGACGATGGGACCAGTATTGTCATTGAACATACCGGCCCGTCTGGAAGTGTTGGAACTGCCCTTGCGGGGGTGTCATTAGAGCTTATCGTCAATTCTTCGTACTCCCCTCACGGGTGAGACGATGGAGGCGCATGTGCAGAAATGCATCAGCCATTGACAGAGAAGCACTATTATTATTATTATTATATTATTATTATTATTATTATTATTATTATTATTATTATTATTAGCGGCACCGCGATAGCCCAGTGGTCAAGTTCTACCATCTGGGCCCTGTCGCCAGTTCGATTCCCGTCGGTGCCACCAGTATTTTCATTGAACATACCGGTCCGTCTGGACCAGTATTTTCATTGAACATACCGGTCCGTCTGGAAGTGTTGGAACTGCCCTTGCGGGGGCGTCATTACAGCCTATCGTCAATTCTTCGTACTCCCCTCACGGGTGAGACGATGGAGGCGCATGTGCAGAAATGCATCAGCCATTGACAGAGAAGCACTATTATTATTATTATTATTACTATTATTACTATTATTACTATTATTACTATTATTATTATTATTATTATTATTATTATTATTATTATTATTATTATTAGTATTATTATTAGTATTATTATTGGACACCGTGATAGCCCAGTGGTCAAGTTCTACCATCTGGGCCCTGTCGCCAGTTCCATTCCCGTCGGTGCCACCAGTATTTTCGTTGAACATACCGGTCCGTCTGGAAGTGTTGGAACTGCCCTTAGTTCTACCATCTGGGCCCTGTCGCCAGTTCGATTCCCGTCGGTGCCACCAGTATTTTCATTGAACATACCGATCCGTCTGGACCAGTATTTTCATTGAACATACCGGCCCGTCTGGAAGTGTTGGAACTGCCCTTGCGGGGGTGTCATTAGAGCTTATCGTCAATTCTTCGTACTCCCCTCACGGGTGAGACGATGGAGGCGCATGTGCAGAAATGCATCAGCCATTGACAGAGAAGCACTGTCATTATTATTATTATTATTATCATTATTATTATTATTATCATTATTATTATTATTATCCCTGAAAGGTGTTGGTGAAGGGGTGGGGGGTTTTGGGGGGAGGGGGAAAGTGAAAATTGTGTACTCAACCCCCCCTCCCCCCCGCATTTTCGCACCCCTATCCCTATAAATCATGGTTTGTGGGAACGACGAGTAGTTGGGAGCTCATATTGGCAGGGTAGCTAGCCCCAGACTCGATCTTGATGCTGGTATAATTTCTTTGGAATTCACGCAAATATTTGCCTTAGGGCAGTGTCCTGAATGCCAAAATTCCTTGGTTTTTTGGCCTATTTTTGCACCCCCATCCCTATAAATCATGATTTGTGGGAACAAGGAGGAGTTGGGAGCTCATATTGGCAGGGCGGCTAGCCCCAGACTCGATGTTGATGCTGGTATAATTTTTTTGGAATTCACGCAAATATTTGCGTTAGGGGAGTGTCCTGAATGCCAAAATTCCTTGTTTTTTTGGCCTATTTTTGCACCCCCCATCACTATAAATCATGGTTTGTCGGAACGAGGAGGAGTTGGGAGCTCATATTGATAGGGTAGCTAGGCCCAGACTCGCTCTTGATGCTGGTATAATTTTGTTGGAATTCACGGAAATATTTGCGTTAGGGCAGTATCCTGAATGCCAAAATTCCTTGTTTTTTTGGCCTTTTTTTGCACCACCATCCCTATAAATCATGATTTGTGGGAACCAGGAGGAGTTGGGAGCTCATATTGACAGGGTGGCTAGTTCCAGACTCGATGTTGATGCTGATATACTTTTTTTGGAATTCACGCAAATATTTTCGTTAGGGGAGTGTCCTGAATACCAAATTTCCTTGTTTTTTAGCAGCACTTGCCGGTGCCTCAGGCAATTGAACGTACCCTGTCGGCGGGGCAGGGGGGGTCGGGGGGGTCCGGGTTGTCCTGCCCCCGGGAACCCAAGCCCGGCGATTGTACGTACCCGTTTTGGTCGCGGGTGGCACGCACACTAGAAAATTTAGGTCTTGTGCCACCTGGCGACGTTTGCGCACATAGAGGGAGTTAGCGGCTGATATTTGGTGTATCTGACACTTCTTGATGCTTTCTTCGAAAATATAAAAAATACTGCGCTGGGTATCCTACACACCGGAAAATTGTGGGTTTTGCGCCACCAGGCGCCGTTTGCGCACACCAGAGGGAGTTTGAGGCTGATGTTTGGTGTACCCGACACCTCTCGGTGCGCTCTCTTCGGAGATCATAAAAGTTTTGGTGGCGGGTGGCACAAAAATCAGAGATTTTAGGTTTTTGTGCCACCAGAGCTTACACTTGCGTTCTGCTGGTACCTCCGGCAATGAACGTACCCTGTCGACGGGAAAGGGGGGGTCCGGGGGGCTCTCCCCCCGGGAACCCCAGCCCAAGGGGAGGGTGCGCGGAGCGCACCGCAACCATCCTTTCAGGTGTTGGCGCTCTCTGTCAATGGCTGATGCAAATCTGCACATGCGCCTCTATCGTCTCACCCGTGAGGGGAGTACGAAGAATTGACGATAGGCTCTAATGACACCCCCGCAAGGGCAGTTCCAACACTTCCAGACGGACCGGTATGTTCAATGAAGATACTGGTGGCACCGACGGGAATCGAACTGGCGACAGGGCCCAGATGGTAGAACTTGACCACTGGGCTATCACGGTGTCCATAATAATAATCATAATAATAATAATAATAATAATAATAATAATAATAATAATAATAATAATAGTGCTTCTCTGTCAATGGCTGATGCAAATCTGCACATGCGCCTCCATCGTCTCACCCGTGAGGGGAGTACGAAGAATTGACGATAGGCTCTAATGACACCCCCGCAAGGGCAGTTCCAACACTTCCAGACGGACCGGTATGTTCAATGAAAATACTGGTGGCACCGACGGGAATCGAACTGGCGACAGGGCCCAGATGGTAGAACTTGACCACTGGGCTATCACGGTGTCAATAATAATAATAATAATACTATATCTGAGGCGTACTGATGCAGCTAATGGCATATCCTCAACGGACATAAGCCTCCAATACCCTTGTTCGAGGTCCTCCACCCCCCCGTGTCAGTCTCTCGCCTGATGATCGGGGCCACCGATGGAGCTCCTGAGGGCAAGACTGCACTAAGCCGAGGTTATTCCGCAGTCCCAGCAAAATAATAATAATAATAATAATAATAATAATAATAATAATAATAATAATAATAATGTATCTCCTGCCAATTGCTGAGCCAAAAGGCCATGTGCATCCAGTCCTCCATTCCATAAGGAAAGTCTCCACACCAATCGGTGGAATAAAGGAAGTGACGGCATAGAACATTACTCTAGGAGCTTTATACCAATCAGCCCATTAATAATAATAATAATAATAATAATAATAATAATAATAATAATAATAATAATAGTGCTTCTCTGTCAATGGCTGATGCATTTCTGCACATGCGCCTCCATCGTCTCACCCGTGAGGGGAGTACGAAGAATTGACGATAAGCTCTAATGACACCCCCGCAAGGGCAGTTCCAACACTTCCAGACGGGCCGGTATGTTCAATGAAAATACTGGTCCAGACGGATCGGTATGTTCAATGAAAATACTGGTGGCACCGACGGGAATCGAACTGGCGACAGGGCCCAGATGGTAGAACTTGACCACTGGGCTATCACGGTGTCCAATAATAATAATAATAATAATGATCATAATAATCATAATGATGATGATGATGATGATGATGATAATAATAATAATAATAATAATAATAATAATAATAATAATTAGGGCTAGCACTATTATTATTATTATTATTATTATTATTATTATTATTTCCTTTCCATGGGCTGATTGGTATAAAGCTCCTAGAGTAATGTTCTATGCCGTCACTTCCTTTATTCCACCGATTGGTGTGGAGACTTTCCTTGTGGAATGGAGGACTGGATGCACATGGCCTTTTGGCTCAGCAATTGGCAGGAGATACACTATTATTATTATTATTATTATTATTATTATTATGATGCGCATGTGCAGATTTGCATCAGCCATTGACAGAGAAGCACTATTATTATTATTATTATTATTATTATTATTATTATTATTATTATTATTGACACCGTGATAGCCCAGTGGTCAAGTTCTACCATCTGGGCCCTGTCGCCAGTTCGATTCCCGTCGGTGCCACCAGTATTTTCATTGAACATACCGGTCCGTCTGGACAGTATTTTCATTGAACATACCGGTCCGTCTGGAAGTGTTGGAACTGCCCTTGCGGGGGTGTCATTACAGCCTATCGTCAATTCTTCGTACTCCCCTCACGGGTGAGACGATGGAGGCGCATGTGCAGAAATGCATCAGCCATTGACAGAGAAGCACTATTATTATTATTATTATTATTATTATTGACACCGTGATAGCCCAGTGGTCAAGTTCTACCATCTGGGCCCTGTCGCCAGTTCGATTCCCGTCGGTGCCACCAGTATTTTCATTGAACATACCGGTCCGTCTGGACCAGTATTTTGATTGAACATACCGGCCCGTCTGGAAGTGTAGGAACTGCCCTTGCGGGGGTGTCATTAGAGCTTATCGTCAATTCTTCGTACTCCCCTCACGGGTGAGACGATGGAGGCGCATGTGCAGAAATGCATCAGCCATTGACAGAGAAGCACTATTATTATTATTATTATTATTATTATCATTATTATCATTATTATTATTTTGGACACAGTGATAGCCCAGTGGTCAAGTTCTACCATCTGGGCCCTGTCGCCAGTTCGATTCCCGTCGGTGCCACCAGTATTTTCATTGAACATACCGATCCGTCTGGACCAGTATTTTCATTGAACATACCGGCCCGTCTGGAAGTGTTGGAACTGCCCTTGCGGGGGTGTCATTAGAGCTTATCGTCAATTCTTCGTACTCCCCTCACGGGTGAGACGATGGAGGCGCATGTGCAGATTTGCATCAGCCATTGACAGAGAAGCACTATTATTATTATTATTATTATTATTATTATTATTATTATTATTATCGTTCTCCCATGTTTTGCCCCCTTGCATCTTGTTTTGTTGCCTTTACTATGTGTATGCAGAGACTTATAAAATGTCACGTTCATGTTTTCCTCAATCTCTCGCTCTCTTTCTTTCTCTCTCTCTCTCTCTCTCTCTCTCTCTCTCTCTCTCTCTCTCTCGTGTCCCCCTCTTGCGTACGTACATGACTGTTGCAAAAAATATACCATATTGAAAGCATGATCTCGCTTCTGAGAGGTCTTGGATGGTGAGGTCATAAGATTAGCGAAATGTGCTAAATTGCCACCCACCCTTGATGATTCTACATCGTTTTGTCAACGATATCGTGAGCTCACACTTATGCAGCTTGGAGCCTACTAGTTGTTGTCTCGCTAGTGAGTGTTGGTATATGTGTAAAAACATAACAGTATTTCCATTTATACATAATATGTATATCTTTTTATGCATGTCCATATACATGTTAACACATATGTATGTACCAAAATATGCGCGAAGTGTGTATTCAATGTGTATTTGTAACACACCATTCTGTATGTTTGTCTCTGCTCTCGCGGGCGGTTTTCTTTCTTTGTCAGGTGATTTTGCCGTTGCTCACCAACCAGGACACCGACGCCGACGGGGTGTTTAAGATGGAAATGGTCGAAAGGAAGGCCGCCGGTGTGTTCGGTGGGTTCAAGAAGCTCTGGTGTGTCCTGCAGCTCAACTGCATCACTTTCTATAAAATTCCTCATCATCAAGCCAAGCACGAGTGGCACAAACATAAGCCTGATCCTCCAGCCATTTTCATCACCAAGGACCTAGAGGTCTCGGTTGATGAACACAAAAAGAAAAAGAGTGTGACTTCAACTCTGAGCATAACAGAAGGCAAAGGAGGGGACAAAATCAAGGTGAAGTTTGTCACCTCAGGCGAGATGTATCACTGGTATGAAGCGATCCAGAACTGCAAGGTACTGCTGCCCATCTCATCGGTCGTGTACACTGGTTCTTGTGTTGCGATGGTTGCTGTTCAGGCGTTCATGACCAAGCACGCAGACTGGGACTGGACGGCGCCGCGCGTTAGCGACCTGACCGGACTGGAAGTGGTGGACCTCAGCCCGAGAAGCACCGAAATGAAGGCCAACGTGGCCAAGGACGACCGCCCTGCAGACGAAGGCAAGGCCAGGATAAAGGATGAAAGCAAGGCTAGGACAAAGCAAGACGTTGCCGGACAGGACCAAGAAAGCAAAGGTCATATAAAACCAAACCAACAACAACCATAAGAAAATAGCAATAACCACTACAAACCCAGCGACCACAAAAAACAACAAAAACAGTAAAAATAACAAGCAGTAGCAACAACAATATCAACAACCATCAACAAGCTCAATAATAGCAACAAATGCAACAACAGCAACAATAACGCGATAAGAACAGCAAAAAGGACAATATCGACAGCAACAACAAGTTCTGCCAACGATGGTTGTACATACAGACAAGGAAGGCAAGGTCGATGGGGAGAAGGCCGAAGTCAAGGAAGAGGCCACCGAGCGGAACGAGGACGCTCAACACCGCCAGAAAGGCAATATTAAAGAAGAGGCCACTGGGGAGCTGACGGTGAGTGGAGAGCTCACAGGCCCGAGCGAAGCAAGCGATTTCAAAGAAGCAATGGCGGAGAAGGGTAAGCAAGAGATCGCTGAGGCGAAGGAAGAAGCAGGCAATGTCAAAGAAGCAACTGCTGAGAAAGGTAAGCAAGAGACCTCTGAAGTGAAGGAAGAGACCGAAGACCAGTCCGAGGAAAGCAACATCAAGCAAGTGGCTGCCGGCGAGGGAGAATTGACGAAACAGACAACAGAGGTGACCCAATCGAGCGGTGAGGCAGCAAGTGAGGGAACGACCATCGATAGTAAGGAGATTGAGTACACTGAAGAGGCTAGCAAGCAGTCCAACCGAAGCAACGTGAAGCAAATGGCTGCTGGCGAGGGAGAACCGACGGCGCAAACAACCGAGGTGACCCAAGCCAATGATGAGGAAGCAATTGAGGGAACGACCGAGAGGGAGGAGATTGAGGACACTAAAGAGGCTAGCAACCAGGAAGGGGAAGGTGACAAAGAGACTGGGCAGAAGTCGGACGAAGGAGAGAAGAGACCGCAAGAGGAAGCGGGAGAGGCGGACGTCAAAGATCAGGAAGAGGGAACAAGAACAGAGAATGGAGCGAGCAATGGAAGAAAAGACCATGCAGATGTGGTAGCGAACGGGTCATACGCCAACCATCCTGACGACGACCAGAACAAAACAAGTAGCGGAACGTATGAGAATACAGACGGGCTACACAGCAGTGATAGTCAATGTGTGGACCTACAGGCTGCGCAAGCGCCGTCAGGTGTACAACAGACAGACAAAAATCCTGAAGAGACAAGTGGGAGCACGGACGTGCGAGAAGGGACAAAGGTGCAGTCTCATGCAGAGAAGGTGGGCGAGGCTGCAGAGACTAGCGTATCATGATTCCTCTAGACTTAACTTACACTTTAGATGATAGTATTGGCATTAGTATGCTAGTTTTTTTTGTGGTTGGTTGTTTTTGTTGTTGTTGCTGCTGCTGCTGCTGTTGCTATTATTAGTTATTAAGGAGCACGTAAGCATTACAGGTGGTATTTTTCGATTATTAGTAGTAGAACACCTCGAGCCCACGGGTAGATTTGTGGGACGATATTGCTGTTGACATTCAAGACAACAACAAAAATTAGTTTTTCATTTTTGTGTCAGATTTTCATTTTTGTGACAGTTTTTCATTTTTGTGACAAAAATTCAAATTTTCAAATTTAACGGTAACATTTCGCGAAAATTTACGATATTTTGCGAACGAATATAGCCGTTAATTTGAAAAATTCAAATTTTCACCCAAAATCAAAATTCCAACCAAAACTGAAATTCCAACCAAAACAGAAAAATCAATTTTTTTTGTTGTCTTGAATGTCAACAGCAATAGAAACAAAATGGGATCGCATTGTACAAATATCAAGTTATTAATATTAACGATCATACTAGTAATATTAATAAAACATATACTTGTCCGGTTTCGTAGTACCGGCACTAGTATTAGTCAATAACTTAGTGCAACGGTATTATATTTCTGAGTCAGAGACTGATGCTCCTCTTCCATAATTCCTTTACGCAAGCACTGTTTTAATAAAATACTTACCACTCGTAAAGCTCGGAGTGGGAAGCAGAAGACAATAGACTAGAGGGTTCGTACTTTACTTTACTTAGAGATTTGCGGAATAATACCTGACACGTCACTCCCTTTGAATTCACCGTTACACATAGAGTGATATAGGTAAAATCATGATAGGTAATTGTCTTGGGGTGCGGGCCAGTATGACTAAATACTATTATTAATAAAATTGTCAATTGCTCTCCCTGTTTAGGAATAACGGCCCCATCTACATTATGCTACTAACCTCGCATATATTATGGTAAATATTTTGTAGCCATATTCAGAAATTAACGGAGCCTTCAAACTATTAATATTACTCAGGACGTTCAGGTTCTATTTTTTATGTTAAATTTAAGATTAAGGCCCTGGTCAGATTAAGAATTAGCATGCAAAATAAGGATTAGTCAAGTTACCGTTTAAAATTCGAATTTCAAGATATACAAAACTTGAACAATTGAAATAATTTAATTTTAAAATCTGAATCCGGCAACAGAACAGTTTTAGATTAATAAAAGTGTTTGTGTGTAGTAGTCACCGTGCCAGTAGTAATACTGAATATTAATATGAATATTAATACATACGAAATCTCGGTCCGAACGGCTCATTATTAACTTTAATAACATTTGAAGCTTTGTAATAGCTTGTATTAGTGAACATCAAAATGCAGTATGATATGACTCCACGTCACGAGTCACAGTAACTGTTGGAACTGACTTGAACCTTATTGAGAGTCAAGGCAAACAGCAAAGTAATCTATCTCTCAAACGCAGAGTTTAGGGAAGCTACCCCGCTAAGGGTATAGAATAACCGAAGAAAAGACTTTTAATAAATTTGGGTCACACAAAAGTTTATGACCTTTACAGAATGGCAAAACTCATTTGATTCTAGGCATTCCAGACTATGATTCGCGAATACTCTAGAAAGTGTCCTCGTCAATAATAAAGGTATTTATAACTGTCCGGCCTATGAACATGCCTATGACTAAGACTATCCACATTACCGGTAACTTGACTAGGTGGAGTAACGGGTATTAATAGTACATTACAACGCTCCCCCTTAGTCGCAAGTCATAGGCTATATTAGTATGTAATATTAAAAAAATGGTGGTGAGGATCAGTTATGGGTAACCCGAAGGTCATCAACTCCCAATTACATCACATCCTCTATATATGTATATATGTAGTCATGCAGTAGTATGTATGCATATGAAGTATGTATGCGTTCGGAAATTTGCAAGCGCTTCCCGTAGAGGGTATCAAATCGGAAAATTTTAGATTTCCTATTCTAGGACAGAAAGAAAGATAGAAAAGCAGTGGGTCAAGAGCCGTCCAGCCGAGGCTGGATCGCCGACTACCACGCGCAAAACAAAGCTGCTGCAACAAGCAACAAACTGCACAAAACACTCAAAGCAAACATAAGTGAGTGGACACGCAAGTCCCGAAATTACTCGATCTTTACCGTAAATTTGTTAAGTAAATAGTCGAATTGTTCTTTCGGTAAATATTTTGTCATTACATCACCTATCTGCTTTTTCGTACCTACCTTTACAAACTTAATCTTACCGTCTCTCTGTAGGTGGTGCATAAAGTGTAATTCTAAAGGTAAGTGTTTAGTTCTATTACCTGACATACCCCTCTCTGCCGCCAAGACTGTTTGTGAGTTATCCTCAAATAGTTCTATCGGGCTCTTTTGGGCTATGTTTAGTTCTTGTGTGATATGTTTCAGTGCAAGTCCTTCCCTAATGCACTCAGTTGCTGCAAATATTTCAGCATTATTGGAACTCAGGGCGATGCGACTCTTTCGCTTTGATAACCATGCAACTGGATCGCTGCCCCATAGGATCACGAATCCAGTGCGGGACTTTCCTGTTTTCTTACAAACTTTGTGAGCCGCGTCGGGCCACATGGAAAGTTTTGGATAGGTTTGCCCTTCCTGCTCTGATTTAGGCTCAAGGTAAGCTAAACCTCGATAAGAGTTAACTAAATAACGAAAGATTCTGCCTAACATCGCATAAGTTATTCCCTTATCGATAGTTTGCATGACACTTGCCGAATTTAGTGCTTGTTCTATATCGGGCCTTGTCATCTTCGCGAGAAATAGCAAACGACCAACTAAACTAGGAATTGAAAATTTTCGCAAGCTGGCTGATTCCGACATCGGTTCCGTGAAATGTTCTTGCGCTGGAGTACTGACGGGTTTAGCAGAATCGTAACCTACCTCTTTTAGTATCTGCTGCTGATATTTTCGCTGATGCAAAATTATTTTCCCGTTCGATTGCTCTATCTCTATTCCTTTGAATTCACGGGCTATACCGAGTCTTTTGAGCGGGAAATGTTTTTCTAATGTGAACGCAAAACGCTCATATGCTTGTTTGTTTGGTGCTGTGAACAACAAATCATCTACATGAAATATCCCTACTATCGCTTCTCTTAAAGGTTTATCATTTTCTACAAATATACATAAATCAGAATCTAGCAGCCTAAAACCTAATTCCTGTAACTTGGGTGCTAATATCTTATACCATCTTCTTCCTGCCTGAGGTGCGCCATACAAGGCACCATCTATACGCCATATCATCCCCTCATGCCCTTCTCTGTCTACACTCTCTGGCGCATATGCATAAACAGGGTCATTCATACGAGCATTTAGGTATGCATATTTAAAGTCTATGCCGTATAGTTTGTGTTTGTGCCAGGCAGATAGTTTGGCGAGAAATAAAAGTGAACGGTGCGCGGCGCAAGGGACAAAGAGCTTATCTGGGTTATAGCTGACACCGGGTTCTAACATATCTCCCCGTAAAGCCAAACGAGACTTTATGAACTTTTTCCCGTTCTCATCTAACTTTACTTTGTGAACCCATGTCAATCTAACTATCTTACTAACTCCTGCCTTGCTTGCCTCCTTATGGGGTACCCATGTGGTGTTAAAGAACTGAAGAGCTTTTAGCTCTGCTTTCATACCCTCTAAAACATCTTTGGCTGTCAAACCTGCCTCTATGACATCTCTAGGTACTCTAACATCTACATACAAATAAAAATCGCGAATCTCATCTGCCACCATACGTTCATCGCATAAAGACATGTTAGCGGGACTTTGCAACGGATATTCGGGATCTTTCACGGAGTATTTGTGGATTTCCGAATTTAACATCCGTTCTTCTTCGTCTTCAAACTTAACTATGTGGGTGGCTGAGGTCTGTCTCTCACTACGAGTCTATCTTTGGGGTCACACACTCTGCTGACTACCCCTACTCGTACTATGCTCTCCCATCCTACACCATAATTTTTCTTCGCCCATCCATCTCCCCATGCACGCGCTGGCACTCTTACTACCTTACCTATCAGCTCTTGAGCCTCTCTCTTTTCTCTCTTGGGCTCACTGCTAGGGGCTCTACTGCCTTGCGCTGCCTTTTACCGGGGATTATGTTACTCTCCGTTACTCTCTGACTCTGCTCCCACGTTAATCCCTTAGATGGTGGTGATTTTTCTTCGTATGCTCTTCTTTCATGTAATTTTAGTGGATCTGTTGGATCTTGTTCATTTTTATACTCTTGTGGTTTGATCTTGTGCTCTGTGGGTGATTGCTGTGGATAATGTGGCTCTGGACTTGTGTGTAAGCGTGTATGTTTGTGATCTAGTGTATTCTTCTCCACATGCTCATTCTCATTCGCATTGACATTAACATTCTCTATCTCCCCCTCAGCTTCATCAAACTGTGTTGTTGGGTGCTCGCTGTTGGCGTTGTGCGGTGACTTAGGTGATTGAGGTGGTGACTGGGGTGGTGACGCTTGTGGAGATGTGTGTGGTTGCTCGCTCTCATTCTCATTCTCCCCCTCAGAGTCATTATCCCACGACACTAGTTTAGGAGGATGAGCTTGTTTACCGATTTTATGAATATTAAATCTCACATCTCTCACTCCGGAAATTATCTTCTTACCATCCCATACGCGGTATAGTTCCCGAAATAAATCATATCCTACTAGCATCACCTTTTCCCCTCTGTACTCTCCCTTCCGCACTTTAGTCTTAGGTACATGTAACACACCCATGCATCCTATTGGTTTTAAGTGAAAGAGTGTTGGTTTTCTACCTAATAGCTGTTCATAAGGCGAGATTCCTTTGCGTTCCCCGTGAATTGCCGGTAGTATGTTGTGAATGGTTGTGGCTGCGTGTCCTAATTCTGCCCAGAATTGCGGCGGTAATTTAACGTGATATCTCATTGCTCGTGCTGGCCCCGCCGTAATATCATTCACTTTTTCTGCAATAGGATTCCCGTCTTTATCGTTTGTCGTGGAAGTTTTCCAAATAAAGCGAATATTTTTCCACCACTTTATGACTTCCTTCGGAATATGGAATTCTTGATCTGCGCGAATTTCCTTTACTTTTGTTTCCTGTCTGTCTCTCATAAAAGGCTACAGCTTGTTTTAAGCAATCTGCAAACTCATTCTTATGGGCTAAATAAAAGTCAAGAATGAACAGTGAGTAGTCGTCGGTGACCGAAAATTTAAACCGCTTACCACCTATTGATCTAGTTGCCCACGGTCCTAATGTGTCTATATGTAGGATTATACCTGGCTTTTGGGCTCTTTCTATCTTATTAACTGCAAAACGTGGCAAACGTTTAGACTTTCCTATCATGCAAGATTCGCAAAATCTCACATCGTTCTCGTCACCTACTAACTTAATGTTCAAAATTTTTGCTAATAGGCGCATCTTTGTTAACCCATAATGCCCACAGGCATAGTGAAAAAGCTTGATTCCTATCTTTCTAGGTTTGTCTGACTTTCTGGGGTACGCTTCGTATAATATTATATCTATGTGTAATTCTTTCTCTCTCTTACTTACTTCATGCTTACTTATTTCCTTTTTGTTGTCATTTGTGGGGCCTCCCTCCCCTTCTACCCCCTTATTGCGAAAGGATCATACCTATCGTTGACGTTCAGTGGTTCATCATATTCATCATCCCATCTGTATATCATCAACACATGCTCTGTGTCTGTTTCTGTCTCTGTCTCTGTTTCTGTCTCTAGTTCTCCCTCTCCTCTACCCTCACCTTCTCTCTCTTCTGTGAGTTGTGGAGGTTTAGTGATGGGACTCTGTCTGACTGCTCTATCCAAGTACACTCCTTCTATTGCTCTTACTATGTCAGTCAAAAAGTCATCTCTCTCTAGCTCACCACTCACGACACGCATCACATCTCCATTCATTCCCCTCACGCACTCATTCATTAACGTTTTAGCTATTTCATTTATGTCTTTGAAGGTGATGACAGGAGGGTTGATGGGTTGCGTGTTTGTTGTTTGTGTTGGTGGGAGTGCTGTGATTGGTCTAGAGCTAGAGATTTGGAGTTGTTGTGAGGTGGGACCTACCTGGTTGCCGAACTTGTTGGCAGAAGTGGGTCCAAGTCGTCGCTTTCCCTCATCCACTCCACTCTCTTCGCTCCCTTCTCTGCTCTGGCCGGTCCGCTGACTAGAAAATGGATTATATTTGCGTGGTTGTTGCGGAATATTTTGCGAGACTTGTGGACTTGTGGAAATTTTGGTGTCACGTAAAGTTTCAAATTCCCCAAAAACGAGTCTTTGCGTAATTTTATGAGACTTTTCCAATGCTGCAGCTTTAAGACCTCGTTCGTCTGGGTAGTAAGGAGATTTTTGGGGACGCAACACGGGACTTACCGACAAATCCAATTCCGGGTAATCTGGGTCTTGTGTGGCGTGATATCCGCAGTACCTCGCATAAGATAATCGTTTCGCGTGATTTGCATTTATTCCTTTTCCTTTTGATTTTTCAACGGAAACATTACACGGTTTTTTGCGTCTGTTTATTCCGGCACATTTCGTGTCAGGCGTGACTCCGTAAGAACTCTCAAGCCTCAAAGGAGTTTCGTTAGGGTTAGGGATGACTGGGGAACCTCGTGGGGTGGCGGATACTAACCGCACTTCCTTGCCTTCTCCCCGTAGTGAGGAGGGACCTCGTAGGGTGGCCAATACTAACCGCACTTCCCGTCCTTCTCCACTCTCACTACGTCTATTCCCTACCCTAGGTGTAGTCTTTGTTTCCTTCAAAAGGGCTTGGGGACAGGTAGATTCGGGGGGAGGTGAGCTTGGTTGCTCGTCATCTTTTTCTCTTTCCTCCTCATCATCATCGTTTTTATCATAAGTGTTCCCCATATGTATTAAAGCAACGTTTGTATCGGAGTCACTTTGTTCGTCTTCGTTTTTGTCGCTGTCGGTTGTTATCAAAGTGAGTGCTTTCTTTTTCTTATGTAAGTGTTTCTTTTTGTTCTTGTAATTGTTCTTTTGTTAGTTCTTTTCTTGTTCTGTGGTCTTGTTTTCTGTTTGATTCCTCTTCAATTTTCCTTCTTTGCGGAACTTTTCCGAAATCACCGGGCAATATCTCATGGTATGGCCTTTGGCATCACATCCGAAACAAGTGACTTTGAGTGTCCAGTTTGGAGCTGTCTTTGGTCCCGGTTTATTGTCTCCCTTTTTCCCCTTGCTGTCCATCCATTAGGAGATTGGTCTCTTGCTGCTGCTTGCCATCCCGAGATTTCCGGTTGTTATGTTTGCGTATTTGAGCTTTTCTTTCACGAAAACTGTTACGTCTTTCTTTTTCTTCCCACCTTTTCCATCTTTCCTTAGATGCTTCACATAATTCCGAGAAATTTGGTCTTAGTCTGGCCGGGAGATCATAGTGGTCCACCTGAAATTTATCCCCGAAAGCTGGATGGTAGCGCAATTTCTTAAATAGCTTTCTCTTTGCTTCCTAATCGGAAAATGGCGTCCACGTAAACTTTCAAGCTGGATTTTCTTTGCGAGAAATTCATTAAGCCAGTCTACATACCTCTGACCTGCCCTTGGCCTCGTTCTCTCAAACTCTTCCTCTAACATGTACCTACCTGCTCCGGAAACGCAACCCCACTGATCTCTTACTGCTATCAACTCTTCAATGGGTCCTATCGTCTTCTGTGTTCGCAGGAAGTTAGATACATTGTCTTTGGAAAAAGCCACAGACAGACATAACTGCAAAGTTTTCATCCTTTCATAATATTTCTTCTCTTTGCGTATAGCTGTCTTTCTTCTTGTATGTTGTCTTCTACTTTGTCTTTTCTTTTTCCTCGCTTCTTTCTCTTTCCACTCTTTCTTTTGTTCTGCTGTCATTTTATCCCAATTCTCTGGTGATTTGTCTTCTTTCTTTGTCTGGGGTCTCTGTCTTCCTCTCTGAGAGACATCTGACTCTTCATCTTCCTCACTATCACTTATGGGCGTGTCGGGTTCTTCTAAGTCTTCTGCAGCCTTAGCCCTTGCTTCATCGTAAGGAAAATCCTTTTTGGCTTTAGCCGGGTCGGCCAATGACACAGATATCATCTCTGCCACGTGGACAGATACTCCCTGCATATGCTTCTGAAACTTGCTTGACCAAGGCCAAAAGCTTTGGTCATCGCCCTCGAATATGGGCACCTGACTCAATGCGTGCTTCGGCACGCTTGCCTCATTGTCAAGGCTCATAACCAAAGTAATCTACCTCTCAAACGCAGAGTTTAGGGAAGCTACCCCGCTAAGGGTGTAGAATAACCGAAGAAAAGACTTTTAATAAATTTGGGTCACACAAAAGTTTATGACCTTTACAGAATGGCAAAACTCATTTGATTCTAGGCATTCCAGACTATGATTCGCGAATACTCTAGAAAGTGTCCTCGTCACTAATAAAGGTATTAATAACTGTCCGGCCTATGAACATGCCTATGACTAAGACTATCCACATTACCGGTAACTTGACTAGGTGGAGTAACGGCTATTAATAGTACATTACAACGAACAGTGCAAGTAGGCCTTATAGATTTTGGGTCGGGTGATAGCGACAGCAAAAGCATGAACAATTTCTGTGAAAAAGGATCCTCCTCCTGAATATCATCGGAAAAATGAATATGAATAATGAATATGAAAAATGAATATGTCGGAAAAATGAATATGAAAAATGAATGTGAAAAATGAATATGAAAAATGAACATGAAAAATGAATATGAAAAATGAATATGAACCATGAATATGAACCGTGGCAATGAAATATGAAAAATAAATATGAAAAATAAATATGAAAAATGAATATGAAAAATGAATATGAAAAATGAATATGAAAAATAAATATGAAAAATGATTATGGAAAATGAATGCGAAAATGAATGTGAAAAATAAACGTGAAAAATGAATATGAAAAATGAATATGAAAAATGAATACAAAAAATGAATATGAAAAATGAATTTGAAAAATGAATATGAAAAATGAATATGAAAAATGAATATGAAAAATAAACATAAAAAATGAATGTGAAAAATGAATGTGAAAAAGGAATGTGAAAAATGAATGTGAAAAATGAATGTGAAAAATGAATGTGAAAAATGAATGTGAAAAATGAATGTGAAAAATGAATATGAAAAACGAATATAAAAAATGAATATGAAAAATGAATATGAAAAATGAATATGAAAAATGAATATGAAAAATGAATATGAAAAATGAATATGAAAAATGAATATGAAAAATGAATATGAAAATGAATATGAAAAATGAATATGAAAAATGAATAATGTGAAGAATGAATGTGAAAAATGAATATGAAAAATGAATGTGAAAAATGAATATGAAATAAATATGAAAAATGAATGAGAAAAATGAATGTGAAAAATAAATACGAAAAATAAATTTGAAAAATAAATATGAAAAATAAATATGAAAAATGAATATGAAAAATGAATATGAAAAATGAATATGAAAAATGAATATGAAAAATGAATATGAAAAATGAATATGAAAAATGAATACGAAAAATCAATACGAAAAATGAATATGAAAAATGAATGCGAAAAATGAATGTGAAAAATAAATACGAAAAATGAATTTGAAAAATAAATATGAAAAATAAATATGAAAAATGAAATATGAAAAAATGAATATGAAAAATGAATATGAAAAATGAATATGAAAAATGAATATGAAAAATGAATATGAAAAAAAATGAATACGAAAAATCAATACGAAAAATGAATATGAAAAATGAATGCGAAAAATGAATATGAAAAATGAATATGAAAAATGAATATGAAAAATGAATATGACAAATGAATATGAAAAATGAATATGAAAAATGAATATGAAAAATGAATATGAAAAATGAATATGAAAAATGAATATGAAAAACGAATGTGAAAAACGAATATGAAAAACGAATATGAAAAACGAATATGAAAAACGAATATGAAAAATGAATATGAAAAATGAATATGAAAAATGAATATGAAAAATGAATATGAATAATAAATATGAAAGTAAATACGAAAAATGAATGTGAAAAATGAATATGAAAAATGAATATGAAAATTGAATATGAAAAATGAATATGAAAAATGAATATGAAAAATGAATATGAAAAAAAATGAAAAATAAAAAAAAATATGAAAAATGAATATGAAAATGAATATGAAAAATGAATATGAAAAAAAATGAATATGAAAAATAAAATGAATATGAAAAATGAATATGAAAAAAATGAATATGAAAAAATGAATATGAAAAATGAATATGAAAAAATCGAATATGAAAAACGAATATGAAAAAATATGAAAAACGAATATGAAAAACGAATATGAAAAACGAATATGAAAAATGAATATGAAAAATGAATATGAAAAATGAATATGAAAAATGAATATGAATAATAAATATGAAAGTAAATACGAAAAATGAATGTGAAAAATGAATATGAAAAATGAATATGAAAATTGAATATGAAAAATGAATACGAAAAATGAATTTGAAAAATGAATATGAAAAATGAATATGAAAAATGAATATGAAAAATAAACATAAAAAATGAATGTGAAAAATGAATGTGAAAAATGAATGTGAAAAATGAATGTGAAAAATGAATGTGAAAAATGAATGTGAAAAATGAATGTGAAAAATGAATGTGAAAAATGAATATGAAAAACGAAATAAAAAATGAATATGAAAAATGAATATGAAAAATGAATATGAAAAATGAATATGAAAAATGAATATGAAAAATGAATATGAAAAATGAATATGAAAAATGAATATGAAAAATGAATAATGTGAAGAATGAATGTGAAAAATGAATATGAAAAATGAATGTGAAAAATGAATATGAAATAAATATGAAAAATGAATGAGAAAAATGAATGAAAAATAAATACGAAAAATGAATTTGAAAAATAAATATGAAAAATAAATATGAAAAATGAATATGAAAAATGAATATGAAAAATGAATATGAAAAATGAATATGAAAAATGAATATGAAAAATGAATATGAAAAATGAATACGAAAAATCAATACGAAAAATGAATATGAAAAATGAATGCGAAAAATGAATGTTGAAAAATAAATACGAAAAATGAATTTGAAAAAATAAATATGAAAAATAAATATGAAAAATGAATATGAAAAATGAATATGAAAAATGAATATGAAAAATGAATATGAAAAATGAATATGAAAAATGAATATGAAAATAATAGAAAAATAATAGAAAAATGAATAAAAATGAAATAAAAATGAATATGAAAAATGAATATGAAAAATGAATATGAAAAATGAATATGAAAAAATGAATATGAAAAATGAATATGAAAAATGAATATGAAAAATGAATATGAAAAATGAATATGAAAAATGAAATATGAAAAAAAGAAAAAAAAATAAAAAATGAATATGAAAAATGAATATGAAAAATGAATATGAAAAATGAATATGAAAAATAAATAAAAATAATAGAAAAATGAATATGAAAAATGAATATGAAAAATGAATATGAAAAACGAATATGAAAAACGAATATGAAAAACGAATATGAAAAAACGAATATGAAAAACGAATATGCAAAATGAATATGACAAATGAATATGACAAATGAATATGATAAATGAATATGAAAAATGAATATGAAAATGAATATGAAAAATGAATATGAAAAATGAATAGTGAAAAAAGAATATGAAAAATGAATATGAAAAATGAATATGAAAAATGAATATGAAAAATGAATATGAAGAATATGAAAAATGAATATGAAAAATGAATATGAAAAATGAATATGAAAAATGAATATGAAAAAAATATGAAAAAAATGAAAAATGAATATGAAAAATGAATATGAAAAATGAATATGAAAAATGAATATGAAAAATGAATATGAAAAATGAATATGAAAAAGAATATGAAAATAATGAAAAATGAATATGAAAAAAATGAAAATGAATATGAAAAAAAAATGAATATGAAAAACTGAATATGAAAAATGAATATGAAAAATGAATATGAAAAATGAATATGAAAAAAATGAATATGAAAAACGAATATGAAAAACGAATATGAAAAATGAATATGAAAACATGAATATTGAAAAATGAATATGAAAAATGAATATGAAAATGAATATGAAAAATAATATGAAAGTAAAATACGAAAAAATGAATGTGAAAAATGAATATGAAAAATGAATATGAAAATGAATATGAAAAATGAATACGAAAAATGAATATGAAAAATGAATATGAAAAATGAATATGACAAATGAATACGAAAAATGAATACGAAAAATGAATATGAAAAATGAATATGAAAAATGAATATGAAAAATGAATATGAAAAATGAATATGAAAAATGAATATGAAAAATGAATATGAAAAATGAATATGAAAAATGAATATGAAAAATGAATATGAAAAATGAATATGAAAAATGAATATGAAAACGAATATGAAAAAGAATATGAAAAAAGAATATGAAAAACGAATATGAAAAACGAATATGAAAAACGAATATGAAAAACGAATATGAAAAATGAATATGAAAAATGAATATGAAAAAATAAATATGAAAAATGAATATGAAAAATGAATATGAAAATGAATATGAATAATAAATATGAAAAAAATAAATATGAAAAATGAATTGAAAAATGAATATGAAAAATGAATATGAAAATAGAATATGAAAAATGAATACGAAAAATGAAATATGAAAAAATAAATATGAAAAATGAATATGAAAAATGAATAGAAAAATGAATACGAAAAATGAATATGAAAAATGAATATGAAAAAATGAATATGAAAAATGAATATGAAAATGAATATGAAAAAATGAATATGAAAAATGAATGTGAAAAAAATGAATGTGAAAAATGAATATGAAAAATGAATATGAAAATGAATATGAAAAATGAATATGAAAAAACGAATATGAAAAACGAATATGAAAAACGAATATGAAAAACGAATATGAAAAACGAATATGAAAAATGAATATGAAAATGAATATGAAAAATGAATATGAAAAATGAATATGAAAAAATAAATATGAAAAAATAAATATGAAAAATAAATATGGAAAATGAAATGAAAAATGAATGTGAAAAATGAATATGAAAAATGAAATATGAAAAATGAATATGAAAAATGAATATGAAAAATGAATATGAAAAGAAATGAGAATATGAAAAATGAAAAAAAAAATATGAAAAATGAATATGAAAAATGAATACAAAAAATGAATTTGAAAAAATGAATATGAAAAATAGAATATGAAAAATGAATATGAAAAAATGAATATGAAAAAATGAAATGATGAAAAAACGAATATGAAAAACGAATATGAAAAAACGAACATGAAAAACGAACATGAAAAACAAATATGAAAAATAAATATGAAAAATGAATATGAAAAAATGAATATGAAAAATGAATGTGAAAAATAAATATGAAAAAATAAATATGAAAAATAAATATGAAAAAATGAATGTGAAAAATGAATGTAAAAAAATGAATATGAAAAATGAATATGAAAATGAATATGAAAAATGAATATGAAAAATAAATATGAAAAATGAATGCGAAAATGAATGTGAAAAATGAATGTGAAAAATGAATGTGAAAAATGAATATGAAAAATGAATGTGAAAAATGAATACAAAAATGAAATTGAAAAATGAATATGAAAAATGAATATGAAAAATGAATATGAAAAATGAATATGAAAAACGAATGTGAAAAATGAATGTGAAAAATGAATGTGAAAAATGAATGTGAAAAATGAATGTGAAAAATGAATGTGAAAAATAAATGTGAAAAATGAATGTGAAAAATGAATATGAAAAACGAATATGAAAAACGAATATGAAAAATAAATATGAAAAATAAATATGAAAAATGAATATGAAAAATGAATATGAAAAATGAATATGAAAAATGAATATGAAAAATGAATGTGAAAAATGAATATGAAAAATGAATATGAAAAATGAATATGAAAAATGAATGTGAAAAATGAATGTGAAAAATAAATATGAAAAACGAATATGAAAAACGAACATGAAAAATGAATATGAAAAACGAATATGAAAAATGAATATGAAAAATGAATATGAAAAATGAATATGAAAAATGAATGTGAAAAATAAATATGAAAAATAAATATGAAAAATAAATATGGAAAATGAATGTGAAAAATGAATGTAAAAAAGAAATATGAAAAAGAAATATGAAAAATGAATATGAAAAATGAATATGAAAAATGAATGCGAAAATGAATGTGAAAACGAATATGAAAAATGAATATGAAAAATGAATATGAAAAATGAATATGAAAAATGAATACAAAAAATGAATTTGAAAAATGAATATGAAAAATGAATATGAAAAATGAATATGAAAAATGAATATGAAAAATGAATATGAAAAATGAATATGAAAAATGAATGTGAAAAATGAATGTGAAAATGAATGTGAAAAATGAATGTGAAAAATGAATGTGAAAAATGAATGTGAAAAATGAATATAAAAATGAATATAAAAAATGAATATGAAAAATGAATATGAAAAATGATAATGAAAAATGAATATGAAAAATGAATATGAAAAATAAATATGAAAATGAATATGAAAAATGAATATGAAAAATGAATGTGAAAAATGAATGTGAAAAATGAATGTGAAAAATGAATATGAAAAATGAATATGAAAAATGAATGTGAAATAAATATGAAAAATGAATGTGAAAAATGAATGTGAAAAATAAATATGAAAAATGAATTTGAAAAATAAATATGAAAAATAAATATGAAAAATAAATATGAAAAATGAATATGAAAAATGAATATGAAAAATGAATATGAAAAATGAATATGAAAAATGAATATGAAAAATGAATATGAAAAATGAATATGAAAAATGAATACGAAAAATGAATACGAAAAATGAATGCGAAAAATGAATATGAAAAATGAATATGAAAAATGAATATGAAAAAAAAATGAATATGAAAAATGAATATGAAAAATGAATATGAAAAATGAATATGAAAAATGAATATAAAAAAATGAATATGAAAAATGAATATGAAAAACGAATGTGAAAAACGAATATGAAAAACGAATATGAAAAACGAATATGAAAAACGAATATGAAAAACGAATATGAAAAACGAATATGAAAAACGAATATGAAAAATGAATGTGAAAAATGAATATGAAAAATGAATATAAAAAATGAATACGAAAAATGAATATGAAAATAAATACGAAAAATGAAAGTGAAAAATGAATATGAAAAATGAATATGAAAATTGAATATGAAAAATGAATACGAAAAATGAAAGTGAAAAATGAATATGAAAAATGAATATGAAAAATGAATATGAAAAATGAATATGAAAAATGAATATGAAAAATGAATATGAAAAATGAATATGAAAAATGAATATGAAAAATGAATATGAAAAATGAATATGCAAAATAAATATGAAAAATGAATGTGAAAAATGAATATGAAAAATGAATATGAAAAATGAATATGAAAAATGAATATGAAAAATGAATGTGAAAAATGAATATGAAAAACGAATATGAAAAACGAATATGAAAAACGAATATGAAAAACGAATATGAAAAACGAATATGAAAAATGAATATGAAAAATGAATATGAAAAATGAATATGAAAAATAAATATGAAAAATAAATATGAAAAATAAATATGGAAAATGAATGTGAAAAATGAATGTAAAAAATAAATATGCAAAATGAATATGAAAAATGAATACGAAAAATGAAAGTGAAAAATGAATATGAAAAATGAATATGAAAAATGAATATGAAAAATGAATTTGAAAAATGAATTTGAAAAATGAATGTGAAAAATGAATATGAAAAATGAATATGAAAAATGAATATTAAAAATGAATGTGAAAAATGAATGTGAAAAATGAATGTGAAAAATGAATGTGAAAAATGAATGTGAAAAAATGAATGTGAAAAAATGAATATGAAAAATGAATATGAAAAATGAATATGAAAAATGAATATGAAAAATGAATATGAAAAATAAATATGAAAAATGAATATGAAAAATGAATATGAAAAATGAATATGAAAAATGAATATGAAAAATGAATATGAAAAATGAATATGAAAAATAAATATGAAAAATGAATATGAAAAATGAGTGTGAAAACTAGATATGAAAAATGAATATGACAAATGAATATGAAAAATGAATATGAAAAATAAATATGAAAAATAAATATGAAAAATAAACGTGAAAAATGAATATGAAAATTGAATATGAAAAATGAATATGAAAAAGGAATGAGAAATGAATGAGAAATGAATAAGAAATGAATGAGAAATGAATGAAATGAACGAAATGAATGTATGTATGGTATGTTTGCATGTACATACCTCGATGCTTTCTCATGAAAGATTTCACCATTCCAAAGGCTAGCTCACATGGGTTGAATTCGGGGCTGTACGCAGGGAGAAACACCAGCTCCACTCCTACGCCTGCATGTATGTATGTATGTATGTATTTATGCATGTATGCATATTATTATATATGTGTATGTATGAATGTATGTATACATATATGTATGTATATGTATGTATGTATATATATGCATGTATGTATGCATGTATGTATGTATACGTATGTATGTATGTATGCATGTATGTATGTATGCATGTATGTATGTATGTATGTATGTGTGTATGTATGTATGTAAAGGGTAGCAAAGATACCTGCCAGTAGCACTTTCAGCGGTTCTACAACATCTCGCGCGGTGTGAACCCTTGCGTTGTCCAAGATTAGCTTGTCCCCACGAACGAACATTCCTGCTTCGTATGCAGCCATGACGGTATCCTGCCAATCCAGAGCTGAATTGGTTCCTTCCCGAAGGGAAACCAACGCTGCACCATTTGAATGACGAAGGCTTGTGATGCGTTCCACTAAAGGCGGTCTCTGAGTCCGTCCCCAAATCCTGCTGAAGAACCACGCGCTGTCCAGGATAGGACTTGCATCCTTGTACTCCGTAGAGATCTGCAACACCAAACCAAAAGGATAGTAGAAGCATCAAACGAAGCACATATTATATGTATACATATACGTAAAGCAAGGAAACAATATTTATTAGAGTTTGGATAGCTATGAGATTGAAAATGTGACCGCTGTCTCTGAGATGGACTTCATCCATGAAAAGCAGATGGACCACAGGAATAGTCGGTACCCAATCCAAATATTGATACATTTTCAAAATGTTTCCAATGGTGTACTTTTTAGGATTGATTACAGATGCTTTTTTGTTAGTAAACTTTAGAACGTTCTTGCGTATGCGGTGCACTCGCGTCCGTGCCGAACCATCGGGGCCTCCTTCCATCTGCATCAAACAAAGAAATAAAATTTATAATACGTATGTAAGATTGCCATCTAAGAACAGGAATATTATCAATGACAATGACTTTGTGTGCGGAAAGTAAATTACCCAATCCCAACCCAAATGTTCCTTCAGCATCTGCATAACTTGGTAATCTCCATTCCGTGGAGCTTCCGACCAAATAATGAAGGCAGACCATTCGAGCAGAAGCTGTGCTGCGGGAGTCAAGGTGGAATAACGTCTCCCGCCATGCTTATTGGGATGAGCACCAAAGGATTTCATTTCAAGATACCGGGCTTTCCAATATGGCACTCCCTATTACAGTTAAGCAACTTGTTGTGGTTGCGGTGGTACCGGGTGGTGTTTGTTGTTGTGGTTGAAGAAGCAAACAAGCAAACAAAAACAAACAAACAAGCCAACCAACTGGCGTACGTATTTCTTGCAGGCCGCAGCTGCTCCATTAGTCCTGGCCTCCCGCATGATGAGCAGACGCATCCAGTCCGCATCCTTTTCATCTCGCGTGCTGCCAGGGACAGCTTGGGAAAGGCAGGGCGGATCTTGCATAGCTACTGGTGTTGGTAAAGGCGAGCTCCTTGAAAGGCTTTCAGCGAAGGCAACTCATAAAACGGATACATTTGCCTCCAAACCTGCTTTCCCTCCACTCAAGACTCCAAGCCATTGAAGTTACCAGGGAAAGGAAAAGTGCTTATTTTCAAGGAAATTAGTGGCTTCCCTCCTAACCTGCTTTCCCTCCAAGCAATTGAAGTTCCCCAAAAAAGGAAAAGAGAGATTTCAGACCACACTAATGGGACCCAATGTTATGTCAACAGCTAGATGTCTAATTTTCTGGAACCATGTTGCTCAGCAAGCCGTGCTCCCTTCAAAACTCTGTCTTTCTCTTACAAGGAAAGCGCTCAAGAGAATGTTACCGTTGCGGATATCTGTGCAGCTCATGCTTTCGTACGCAAAGTCAAAGATGAAACTGGGCTGTAAAAAGCTCCAAGATATGGGTATCTAACCTCTGCAGCTGCTTTCCCTTTTGCATTTGGTCTGTTTTATTTTTGCTTTTTGCCTTTTTATATTAAGAATTGCTGAAATGTCTTACGTAACGGTCACCGTTCCGTGGGAAACGGATACGGTTGTTGCCAGGTAGCTGCAAAAACAGACCAAAAGAAACTGTTTCTGAGCCCGTCTTTATGTGCACAATCTCACCCCAACATGACCCACAAATGAAAGATCAACTTCCCACCCAGTCGCGTGTGGAGATCCTGAGGAAATCTGGCATGTCTACTGGAAAGTTACGTAACGAGCTATACTGCATCGAGCGCAAGATCCAGACTGGCCGCAAGAACTTGTTCAAAAAGAAAGAAATGTTGGAGACTGTTCTGAAAGCTGGTAAAGCAGGAAGAGGAGGCCCTCATATCTATACTGATCCCAAGGTATGCACCACTAACTTTCTAGCAGTGCAGCGTTTCCTTGTGTTATTGTCCTTCGACTTCTAATGTATATTTGTTCCCTTGTATGTTGCAGACAAAAACTACAATTAATTGTGTCAGCAAAGAGGAAAAAGATGCTCGCGGGAACGTGTACACCGCATGGCTGAAGGTTGAGAACGATTGCAACCTGTTTCAAGACCACTGGGTTGTCTTCGTGGACAAGCTACAACTGGAAAAGGCGGAAGAAAGGGAGAGCAAGAAACGCAAAATTTTGTCCCGTGCTGATCCTGTACGCTACAGTGCCGCCATGAAGGAGAAAGTGCAACAGTTTTTTACATCTCAAGGTGGGAGAAGAGAACGTTGAGTCTGCCTGGCGCGGCGACCACTCCAAACTCGTCGTCAACGACAAGGAAGGGAGGCAGTTGTTCACTTCAGCTGCGAAGGCCAGACGGGCAGAGCTTGATCAACAAGGACACTAACGCTTCAAACTGGAAGGACTCGAGCTACAAATATTGGTCGACAAATTCAGAGCTCCCAACCAAGAAGCAACCGTCGACAAGAGCTACCAGAGCCTTTATGAGGATCTGATGTTATCACCCAAGTTATCGCCCAACCGAGCACGATCTATTTCGCAACTTGGCAAACGTCGCAAGCAGCACCTGGACCACCCAGACGTACCGGACTTGCTACAACCATTGGCTGCCTACACTATGCTCACCAACCAAGCAAGTGATGATTGCGATCTGCAGACGCCCACCAAGAAGCAAAAAGCTATTATGCAGCAGCCAGCAGCACCATCCAAGACTCCCACGACTTCAGCCGTGGACCAGGTCAAGAAGCGCACGGTGATCTGGGTGGATTCGGACTCCGACAGCCAGTGTACTTGGGGATTCTCAGAGGATGAGAATGAAGAACGTTATCACGTCCTTGCATCGCGCTCTGGCAATGGCAAGAAAGAAAAGAAGGAGACTCAGCCTGTGGCTGTCATCAAAAAGGAGACTCAGTCGCGTTCCAGCAAGATGGAAAAGGGAGATTCTGAAACAGCAACTGTAACTCAACAAACGCACGCTCTCATCAAGAAGGAGACAGATCACACAGATTCTCGACCGGCAGCAGTGGTGGTGGTCAAGAAGGAACCTCAACTTGATCATGATTCAGAGGATAGCTATAGTCGACCCGCAATTGCACCTGGCCCCTTCTTTCCTTTCGATGAACACCAAATGTTGAGGAATTTGATGGAGAACCCAACAAAGCTAAAGCACACAAACGTCTTCTTGCAAGAGAGGGACATGCCAGCGCTTGGCTTCATTTAGCTTTGAATATGTCTGCATATCCTAACTGGACGCTGCCAGCATACCTGGGCAAGACGGTGGAAGTTTTAGTTCACTCTGATCCAAAACAAGTGGCAACTAGATCCAAGATCGTCGTCCACATCTATGGAATAACAGACTTGCAACCTGTGCCAAAGTCCATGACCAATGAAGAATTCGTCAAAAGATCGTTCGCACCATCTTATGTCTTGAGACGCCAATATCGAGGTCGACGCAACGGGGCCAATGTTCCGCTAGAGCTTCTGGGAGAAAAAGGCGCTACTGATCCTCGGTACGAACCGTTCGAAGTACAAGTCGACGCATTCGAAGTGTTGGTGGATTCGTTTGACCTACAAGTTCAAGTTGATGGCAACGGCACCAACTGCGGCGGCGTCTTGAAGCCACAGGATGCCAACGACCTTCTTCATAAACTGGAGGAGGAATCTGAGTCGGATATGCTGGAGGAGGAATCTGAGTCGGAATGATACTTGAACGATAATTCACTTGCAACCTGTGCGCTGTCGCGTCGGATTGGAAAATATAGACTAGTTTGGGTTGTCAACTTCATAGCGAACTTATTTACTGTATTAACTAAGTTTTTCATAAATAATAGATTTATTTCAGTATTTTCAATGTTTGCATTGATAATATTATTAATACTGGGTCGGAATAATTTAATTACTAGTCTCAATAGTCGGATTCAGGAACTCACCACGCGAAGGCCATGAGATTGAAGTTCAAGTTAACTTGATATTATTATAATATTAATACAAGCTCGCTAAAATCACGAGGACAGGCTAGTGACTTAACTTTCACAAACTATTAATATTAAGTTTCAACATTCCCTGGATTCAGATTTAAATTATTTAAATTTCAAAAAATTTGAAATTCGAATTTTAAACGGTAACTAATCCTTATTTTGCATTCTAATTCTTAATCTGACCCTTAATCTTAAATTTAACATAAAAAATAGAACTTGAACGTCCTGAGTAATATTAATATCAACATCTGTATGCACTAACACTATAAAACTAACTTGAAGTCACGCTCGCTTATAGAGCGTAAAAATCACAGATGCGCCGCCCACCGCGCGCTCCCCCGCTCCCTTGATCACTTGAAACTTTAACTCACTTGTTCCCCATAGCCCAGTCGTGCCGCCGCCGCGCCCTGAGTCCGCCGCCCGGATCGTAGAACCACAGGTGTGCCGCGCGCCCCACTCATCTTTGCTCCGAGTTCGAGTCACTGTCGCTGTCAATGTCCGCGCTGTCCGCCCCCGGGGGTTGCGTTGGTCGTTGTCGGCCGAACCTACGTGTTTCCTGGACGGCATAACATGCTTTGGCCCTTCTACTGGGCCCACCTTCTTCGTCACTACCTTTCCTTTCTTCTCCTTATTTCTGCGCTTGGGGCGCTTCTCGTTCTTTTTCTTTTCCTTTTCAACTAAAGGTGTGAGTGTGTTAAGTTTGTTTTGATCCCCCTTCCTTGTGCCTTCTTTCTCACTCTCTCTTTCCTGATCTGTGTGCAGCCCGCAAAATTGCACTCTCAACAGATCATAAGCTGAGCGGCCTCTCGCAACAACACATTCTCACTCTCCATGTCATCAGTGCACACAAAACATTGCTGCTCACCTGACACTCGCCCCTCACATTGACGATAGACTTCTCTCTCTTGTACTACCTTCACTTTGGCCATGTGGGCCTTCTCCTTTGCCATGCCTGCTCTGTCTCGCCTTGTCAAAAATATCGTCATCCTTTTTAATGCTTTCACCTTCTCACCTTCCTCATCTGTGTCAGAAGTGTCTGACTCACTCCCCTTGTCAGAAGTGTCTGACTCACTCCCCCTACCTAACTTTCCATGTTCCCCGTTTCCTCTCTTTTCCTTCTCTCTCGGTTCTTCCTTCTCACCTGGCTCTTTTCTCGCCTTCTTCATCTCTGCACATTCATGTACTCTGTGCTCACCACAACACATCCTGCACTCCTTCTCACATGCGGAGAACACATGCCCCTCCATGTTACAGTTGAAACATTTCATGTCTCTTTTCTTCAACGTCTTCTTTCTCGTTCCTGTTCCTTTCCCTCCCCCTTTCTTGTTAGTGGTGGTGTGTTTATACCTACAGTTAGATCTATCACAGCTGCCTGACTGTTCAAACATTTAGCACACCCCAGGCACACTACGCATAGTGACTGACCCCTCTGTATGAGCAAAACGAGACTCATCCCCCACTTGCATCATCTCTCTTTGTGAAACCAAAAACACACACCTCTCTGCCCTTCCTCTCTTTTGTTGGCATCTTTCCCTGCGTGTCCTTTTTCTTTCTTCATCTTCTTCTCTCTTTCTTTATTTCGATCTATTTCCAATGCTTTTTCTTCCAACTCCTCCCACCATTCCTCAAAAGACCATGCATGTTGCTTCTTATTCATCTTCAGCGTGCTCATCCATCCTCCCCAATCCTTTCTCACCCACTCTGACGCATACTCAGGGTTTTGTAAGGCATTGGTGATTATTGTTTCCATTGTTCTGTGGGGTGTTTTATGGCCTACTGCCTTTAACTCTTCATCTAACGCAACAAACGCATCAAACTGCGGAGCATAATCACACCCCTCATCAAATGTCCATGCATTCATCGCATTTATTCTGTCTTGCACATCTTCCTCACTCACCTTACCAAACCTTTTGGTCAGTCTGGCCCACACAGTGTGCAAGTTCTGACCAAAGTCTGGTGAGGTGTCTCTCACCAAATCTGCCACACTCCTTACCTACTAGCTTGTCAAACACAAACGAAAAAGCTTCCTCTCTCTGTCTTTTCATCTCATGCTCCAAACTCTCCTCATATGCTACTATCATTCTATCTTCCTTCTCTTTGTCCTCCACTTGCTCCTTGCTCTTCGTCTTGATTGTTGTCGTTGCTGGTGTGGAGTAAGTAGGTGAAGGCTGACTACTCACTCTCCCCCTCTCCTCCACCTGCTCTTCTTCTCTCTTTTGCTCCCTCTTACCACTATCTCCCCCTAAAGTAGGCTGCCTTTCTGTCTCAGTAAAATAAGAGGCAAGGTTTTCTTTATCTGTCTCTGACTCTGAGTCTAACTTTGCTTCTTCTTCCTCCTCTCTCAACCCTATCTTTCCTCTCCCTCTTGCTTGCTGTTTCCCTGCTCTCTCTCCCCACCTCCACATAGTTGGGGACTTTCTTTCTTTACTATGCAGAGCACTCACATTACTCTCATGAACTAACCTAATGTGTTCTTCTGGGGTCTTGAGTGCCCCCTTAAGTCATTTTGCCCCTAGGGCCAAAACCGTCTCTCGTTGAAATGATTTAAACGGTGTTCTCCCATCAAACTGTCCTTTTGCAGTCACACTGCCTTTGTTTTTGTCTGTGCCTCTTAGAGTACTGAAACTCATGCTGAGGTCTTACTGTCTTGTTTTCCTTGTGTAGATGTAGTAGTTGCAGCAGACCAGATTGTGTGCTGTCTTCGGCCCAGTCTCACGACGTCGGTGACTCACCTAAAACGGGGACAGGTAGCAATGCGTTCAAAACTGAGCCAAAGGGTCTCAGTGCGAAAGCTTCCCTTTTAATGTGCCAATTTTGGAATGGCACCAACCCTTTTGACAGTCGCCTCCCAGTCGGCGATGGTCTTCTCCTTGAGCACTTCAACTTGCAGTGCCAGAGTCAAGCGCTGACAAGGCCATAACCCACTAGACGAGAGGGTTCGTACTTTACTTTAGATTTGAATAATTCCTGACACGTCACTAGTGCCCAACCCCCTTTGAATTCACCGTTACACATAGAGTGATATAAATAAAATAGGTAATTGTCCTTGGGGTGGGCCGGTATGACTAAATACTATTATTAATAAAATTGTTCATTGGAAGAGATTTTTAACTCTACGAGCCATCTTCACCACTTCCCTTCTAAGTCAGTCTTGCACGCTGCCCACCATATGTAGTCACTTAGCTTGCTAATAAATTGAAGTTTTTGAAATCGGGGTGCTCTAAGTGTCACAAACTAAAATAGATGTGTTCTTACGGTTTTATGCTGGCCAACTCGGTATATATTGGTAATGGCAATTCTTCGACCGTTCCTGTCTGTTGATTATCCTGAAGTTGGTCTGGAGATTACGAAGTCCCTATTTTAGTTATTCCTCAGTTTTCATATGGTTAGGACAAAACTTGATATCGTACTATTGTAACAGTCTGGAGTCGCTAATAGTTTGAAAATCACTGATCTCAACTGTGTATGGAATCGACACACAGTCGGGCATCATCGGTGAGGGCGATTGCGACCTGAAGCCGGGTCAGACTCATGACTATGAACACTGCTTTAACGCATTTTTCGCGGATAAGGCACAGCCTACGGTCGTTCTGGGTACCCCGGCATGTTCACCCTTCAAGGTCGGCGATTATCGCGGCCGCAGAACAAACGCAACGAACAGGGGGACCTATAAGCCTAGTCACCAGCGCCCTTCAGTTGGACGATTTGGATATGATCATGGCGAGCCCCGTGGTGTTTGGTCAGTTGGCAAAGATCTCTAAGGAATGCCACGGGGCAACTTCAATGCTCACGCCATTGATCCCCTTAAAGACCCTGAACCTCGAGAAATAAGAGCCCATAAGAAGACTATGACCTGGCACGACGACCTCCTGTGATATAAGGGGCCCGGGCCGGCGGCAAGTGGGAAAAAACGGAGTCGAAGTGGGCACTGTGTGTCCCACCACAGTTGCGACAAGCGATCTTGGTAGCCACACACCGATCCGCCCTCAACTCACACACGGGAAGGGATAAGATGTCATGGTTCATATCGCGCAGGTTCTGGTTGCATGGTATGCAGAAATCCATCGCCGACACAGTCGACGCATGCGAACACTGCAAGCAAACCAAAGCACCACACAACAACGCTCAAAAAGGCCTCTACGGGGAATACAAGCTTATTGAGAACTTGTTTGAAACACTACACGTCGACTATGTAGGACAACAACCACGATCCGAAATCCACAAGACAGGATAAAGCACAAGAAAATACCACAAGAAAAAATAACATATTTCAAAAATAATTGCTCTTTCAGAAAAACAAAAGATCTTAGCACCCTTTCATCAGTAAAAGAAAGAAAAGTTAAAAAACTTTGAATTCCAAGCCGTTACAACCGTTTCTTAACGGTTTTACTGAATTATGGCTGGTTTTTCAAGTCTGGTTTGCGTTCGTTTCTTTTGGTTTCGTTTGACTATTACTTGAACATTATATTTTTTTCATCAGAATTATGTTTTTTTCATTTGAGAGTCCAAAATATTTATAAAAAATTAAATTTCTAGCCGTTACGACAGTTGCTTACAAACTGGTAATTTTGTGGCTTATTTATGGTAAAAGTTGCCACTCACTTGTATTCGTTATACATACGCACTGACTACTTGAAGTATGTACGAAATAATATCAACACTAGCTTGTTCAGCATATTTACAATGATTTTGAAGCATAAAACCGGTGCGGTAGCTTAGACTTTAAGTTGGGTGAGACAGTTTTACACAAATCACTGTACTACTTGCCACTCACTTGTAGTCGTTATATATACTCACTGACTACTTGAAGTATGCATGAAATAATATTAATACTAGCTTGTTCAGCATATTTACGTGCGGTAGCTTAGACTTTAAGTTGAGTGAGACAGTTATAAAACAGTCACTAGTTGCCACAGTCAAGGCAGTGACCACCTGTCACTCACATGTTTCCTTACATGCTGTGTATAATTTTATGTGTTCTAATCATTAAATACATTGAATTTAATAATTTCAAAAAGTTTCTAATTGAAAAGGTTGAAATTTGAATTCAAAAATTCAAATTAACGGTAGGCAGTTTATGAACTTGACTTCAGCTGAGTTGTTACCGTGACTCTGGTTTGACTGCTAAGTTAATGTTTGTTGTTTTCTCGATATAAAAAACTTATATTTATTCCAGCATCATTTGACATGAAAGTAAATTAAACTTATGAAACTTTTGAAAAATTCAAAAAATTGAAATTGTTTTCTAACGGTCTGATTTGTAACAGTCATATCAATTCGTCATATGCTGGAGTGGTGGCGGTGGTGTGGTGGCAGAAATGGTGTTGTTGTTGTTGTTGTTGGTGGTGGTGGTGGTGGTGGCGGTGCTTTTGGCGGTGCTTTTGGCGGTGGTGGTGGTGCGTTTGGTGTTGGTGGTGTTGGTGTTGTTAGTGGCTGTCGATGGTTGTCGGCGTAGTAGTAGTAGTAGTAGTAGTAGTAGTAGTAGTAGTAGTAGTAGTAGTAGTAGTAGTAGTAGTAGTAGGTAGTAGTAGTAACATTTGCTGCTGTTGTTGTTGTTGTGATTGGTGGTGGTGTTGATGATGACGATGTTGTTGCTGGTGTTGTTGTTGTTGTGTTGTTGTTGTTGTTGTTGTTGTTATTGTTGTTATTGTTGTTGTTGTTGTGTTGTTGTTGTTGTTGTTGTTGTTATTGTTGTTATTGTTGTTGTTGTTGTTGTTGTTGTTATTGTTGTTATTGTTGTTGTTGTTGTTGTTGTTGTTGTTATTGTTGTTATTGTTGTTATTGTTGCTGTTGTTGCTGTTGTTGATGTTGTTGATGTTGTTGTTGTTGTTGTTGTTGTTGTTGTTGTTGTTGTTTTGCTGTTGCTGCTGATAGTGGTGTGGTGTGGTCGCTGTGGTTGAGGTGTATCATCATCATCATCATCATCATCATCATCGTCGTCGTCGTCGTCAACAACAACAACAACAACAACACAACCAAAAACAAGCAAAACAACCACAACAACCAATCAATAAATTCACACATGGATCCATTACATGTGTAAATGCATGCACAACACACATAAATACAGCATACATACATACATACATACATGCATACATGCATGTATGCGCATACATACATACATAAATACATGAGAAGTTCGCAGATTATAAACACAATCAGACGATGAGAAGCTAAAATACTGGGAATTCTATGATCCTGCTTGTTCCCGGTGAGTCACGGAGTTGCAATGATGATCCGGTCAATTAATATTAAAAATCAAAGTAAAAAAAACAAATTCCGGCTATTAATCTTTGTTTTTTCTTGAAAAAATTGATTTTTGTAGGATAATAAAAACTTTAAGTTTCGACACTAAAAAAAAAAAAAAAACCTTTAAAAACGTTACTATTTGTGTTTCATTGTTATTCCGAAGCTTTTGCATCTGTTTCCAACCACTACAAGTTCCTCTATGCTTACTTTGGCTCCAAATAACTTCAAAAAATCACCGGTGCCGACACCTAAAAAACAAAGTTTGGCATGCCACTGGCACTGCCTTTTAACGCATCGAAGAGCAACTCCCGAACGTTCCCCGCGAGTCTTGCTGCCAAATAACCACATACAGCACATTAAAAAAAGTTTTCATCTCATTCATAGTACTAAACTTAGAAAAAAATTGAATTTTCCATTTCTGACCCCGGACAGCATAGATACATGTGTGCTAGTTTACCCCAAGTCCTGCAAACATCCTGTCCACGACAAAATCTGGCTCTTTTGTCAGGAACATACAATTTCTGTGTTGGAGAACCTCTATACACCTCATATTACCTCGCGCGGGCCCTTCAGGACTTGGGAAAAAGGAGCGGCTGGCACACCAACATACCTTGACTTTCAAACATCCTGCACCACCAATTCCGATCAGTCTACTGCCTCTCCCGGCCGCCTTCATCGATTTACGCTGGCTAAGTAAAAGAAACAATTCATAACAAAGCATTTAAGGTTCCAGTTGGGTCCGAACTTGGGAAAAAACTTGGTTTCCCCAGGTCAGGCCCCAGTCTGACTGGTACAAGTACTGATTTTGAAATTTTGCAAAAAGCAAACCACGCTGATTCCCACCAGTCTGATTCTACTCACAATGCATACAAATAACCATGAAACACAGAAAGAAGACATTTCCGATCTCAACCTGCCACTTGACTTGAAAAAAAAACTTAATTTTTTCAAGTCAAGCTGCCGGTCTGGTGGTACATACATATGATACTAGTTGAACAAACATGCATGTTCAGTTTGCGGCGGCCTTAAAACACCATGGATCGGAAAGTTTGCTGCAAAAAGACAAAAAATAATAAGGTGTCCCTTAACCTCACTCACCTTGGTCACAAAAAATTATTTTTGCCAAGGTTGTTGACCCACAGAAAAAAACTCACACAATTTACAAAAAAAGGCCTAGCTCACGCATGTGCCTGATGAAATCTAGCTCTTGAAGCCTCTTAATTCTCTTTTCTCGCAGCCTCCAGGGCTCCCAGCCGTAGTTTATAAGCACCAGGCTCCATGCTTTGTACGCTCTGTTGCTTCTCGTCTGGATGTAAAATTGTGGATCGTGGAGGTCCTCGTTATAGGCTATGTCACAATTGCAGTCTTCTGCAACTGTGCTTGTTGCTGCTAGATGACCTTGCATACTTGCATCTGAGCCACCTTGGTCTTGCACCGCCTGGGAAACATAAAAATATGGCCAGCCTGGCAGAGAAATGACTGTCTGCTCTTCTAATGGAGTCAATTAGCTACGGGACCTTGATGAGCTTGGCAACCTTTCTACCTCAAAACCAGCTATTCTAATTGGTGGTCCTGGTGGAAAATCCCTGCCAAAAAGCATGACTAAACCAAAACCCGCCCACCGCAGGGTCACTACGTCTTCCGACACACCATGGAATCGGAGTGCAGCTCGCACTTCGATTAGAGGACCTTGATGGACTGCTAGTCATGCAGGAGTGCTCTGCTCGGCCTGTGCTTCCAGGGGAGTTCTCTTCATGACGAGGGTGTGCGAGACGTCGTGCCTGCTTCGATTAACACAATCGGGACATAAGCTGTAACCGGGGCACTGCTCGCACTTCATCACATACCCCGTTATGGGATCAACTTGGCACATAGCACACATAATCCCGTGAAAAATTGGCTCAAGAGGCTTTGCCTTGGGGACATGGCCCAAATCAGAAGCTGGAGGGCGCGACCCAGGAGAAGAACTCGAACAAGATAAGGAGGATGAGGATGAAGATGAACAAGACGAACTAGAGGAAGAAGAGGAAGAGGAGGAGGAAGAAGAGGAAGAGGAAGAAGAAGAAGGGGGAGAAGGAGAAAGAGGACCAGGACGACGCTTGTCTTCCTTCTTGACACTGACACCAACGATAACTTTCTTAACCTTCGCTGAATCAGATCGAGTGTTTTTCTTGCTCTTGCTCTTGCCCTTGCCCTTGCCCTTGCCACCTACCACAAAAGTCTATCCTTAGAGGCAGTCAACAAGACAAAACGTTGCTACCTCCTTTAGACTTCTTCTTCTTGCTGCTGCGCTCCTTCGCGTTGTACTCTTTGATGGCTTCCGGTGAGATGTCAACCTTGTGCTTCTGCATGGGGTGTTCATGAAAGTAGTCAACCTCGCATGCCTCGCACACATCAAAGTCTTCGCATCGCGCCTGAGGATCCACGCAACTGTATTTGGACCCCACAATTTTGTCCGCGCATCTGTTGCAGTACCCACCCGGCCAGTCGTCTGTGGTATCTCCCCCGGACCCGTCCTCTTCGGCCTCGGGCTCATCGCTTGCTTCTGCTTCTGGACCTGGATCTTCCACTTTCGTGTTCTTGAGCTCCGTCCTGAAGAGCTTCTTTACCTTGGCCTCTACCTCGCTTTGAAACTTAGCCTCCCTCTTGGTGAAACCTTTCCTGATAGCGTTGCGTATTCTGGGGATCTCCTCCTTGAGAAACCGCCCAACTTCTTTTTTGACCTCACCCCGCACGACCCGCTGAACCTCCGCCACCCAGTCAGCCTGAGCTGGAATAGAGACGGTGGACGTCGCCTTGGGAACACTTTCCTCATTTTTGTCCTGGCTGGCCTTGCTCTTCCTCGAGCCCTTGGAGCCCTTGGAGCCAAACGTACCGCCACTGCTGCGTCGATCTTGATCGCTACCGTTGCCATCGCCTCCTCCAGTGGGTCGAACCTCATGTCGATTGAGCAACAACTTGCACTCTTTTGAGTCAACAAATACCTTTGCCAAACGCACCATCAAGCGCCCTGCTTCAGGCTGAGTGACCAAACCACATTGCACGTCCCGCTTGATGAAGTCAATGTGCAGCAGGACGACTGTCTCCAAATCAGAAAGATCCGCTTTGGTCACAAGACCATGCACTTCGTTGTGAGAGAGAGCTGAGCCGCAGAGTACTGCCCACTTGTCCGCAGCCAGGTCTTCCACAATCGTGCCAAGAACCAAGTAACGATCCAACGACGGAATGTGCATTTTGCCGTTTGCTGGGATCTGCATGACGCCTTTGCGACCACCAACAGCAAATTTGAACGGCACGACATATGCGTCCACAAACCTCTCCTGAGCACGGGCAGGAAGAGGATGATGAAGAAGAACGCACGGAGGTGGAAAAGGATGAGGCCGATATACCTATCCCTGAGAAGCTCAAAAAGGAGATGAAACAGGCATATTCTGTGATCGACACATGGCCACAACGAAAGGACTTGCATGCAACGAAAGACTTTGTCTTTGGAACCAAAGAGAATAAGATAACAGCATCTTCTTTCGTGAAATCTTGTTTGAAAGGCACACTATCACGAGAAGGGAAACGCCCACGAAAAGGGAAACGCTCACGAGAATGCCAATTATCAGGATGCATATCAGGACTGATAGGAGGAGAAAAAGAAAAATCAGACAAAGACAGAGCGGAGGAGCGAGAAGAAGAAGAGGATGAGGATGACGAGGACGAAGAAGAAGAAGAGGATGAGGATGATGAGGACGAAGAAGAAGAGGATGAGGATGATGATGATGAGGAGGAGGAGGAGGAGGAAGAAGAAGAAGAAGAAGAAGAAGAAGAAGAAGGAGGAGGAGGAAGAGAAGAAGAAGAAGAAGTTTTGGCTGGCTGTGGCGCCACAAACGAGCCTTTTAAGGATGGCGAATTCCAGTTAAGTTGCTGCTGCAGGTTTGCATGGGCCTGCTTCAGGGTGGCTAGTTCTTGCAATAGCTTTTCTGCCTCCGGGGTCGCGTGCTTGTCAGGTTGCTCATGGCTCGCAGGTTGGTTAGCCTCAGGCTTCTTAGGTGGCACAGCCTTCGCAGGCTTCTGGCGTTGCACATGCTTCGCAGTCTGGGCCGCACGCTTCTTAAGTTGCTCAGGCTTCGCAGGCTGGGCCGCAGGCTTCTTACGTTCCTCAGGCTTCGCAGGCTGGGCCGCAGGCTTCTTAGGTTCCTCAGGCTTCGCAGGCTGGGCCACAGCCTTTTTACGCGGCGAACGCTTCACAGGTTGCTCACCGTGCTCAGGCTGGGTCGCAGGCTTCTCAGGCTGGGCCGCAGGCTTCTTAGGCTTCTCGGGCTCCTTACGCTTCGCAGGCTTCTCAGGCGTAAGCTGGTCCGAAGGCTTCTCACGCGTAAGCTCAGGCGTAAGCTTGTCCAAAGGCTTCTGCGTAAGCTGGTCCGAAGGCTTCTCAGGCGTAAGCTGGTCTGAAGGCTTCTCAGCCCGGGCCATAGGCTCCTCAGGCTTCACAGACTGAGCCCCAGGAGAGTCGGAGTTAGAGTCTTCAGGACTGTCAAGCAATTTTGGACGCTTGCGGGAACTGGTTGCGCTTGAGCTTGACACACTTCCACTTCTGCGCTTGGGACCTTTGCTTTGGTCCTTGCCCTTTCGACCTTTCTGCTTGCGCTTGTCCTCATGCATCCATCGTTCATCTGGGAGCTGCCACACCTTAATCACCTTTTGCTCTTGATCTATATCGTAGCGGTGATTAGGCTCGCATTCCTTGGGGTTCGGTAGAGAAGCAAAAACTTTTGGAAACGCGTAAGGACTCGTTCGTCTTCCGGTAGGAATGCGTCCCACGCCTTGATGTCAGATAGTGTCTGCCTGCAAAACACACGTAGGTACTCCTCAGACAAGCAGTGGATATCTAAATTTGAGACCTGGTCGCCTTGTCCCTAGCATAGCCTTCCCACCAGCAAAGGAACAGAAAGCCGCTGCGCTTGTAGTTTGGCTCAAACGCGATAATTTCTTTGATCCGGAAGGCCTCTTCTTCTTGGCCCCTAACGTCTACTTCGTCTTTGCTGAACTCTTCTATAATAATATCTGCTTGGGATGCGGAATCCGAGACAGCAGGCTCTACCATGATGCACAAAAAAATGACACTATTGGCTATATGCATGGATGCGTGGGGTGTGTAAGGAGTTTACTTGCAAATTATCTACGGTATCGCTAGACGAAGCCGGGCACGACTCGGAGTCCAGCGAAGCTTCGGAAACCAAAGCGGTAGCCTGGTCAGTCATTAGCAGGCCTAGTGCGATCGCGAGCGACGTATTTCGTGCACTGCCCGATGAATTGAGGCTCTCTCTTGCCAATCAAGACGGCTCGAGTCTGTCTGAAAACCGAGCGCAAACTCGTCAAGGAGCACCCTGCAATCGAGGCACCTGGAAACAGCAATTAATAATATAACAGAGAGAGAGAGAGAGTTTTTTTTTTTTTGTCGTCGTATGTAACATTGTATGTATGTATAGATGTCTGTATGTATGTATGAATGCACTCAGTACCCGCTGACTGTCACCAAGCCCAATCTTCGTCTGTGCTCCTGCAGATGAATATAGCAGCGACACTGCTACAATCTCTCCCTCCTCCTGCTAGTCCTGCGCTCGACGCCGTATCCAAGGATGACCTCCACAGATAGAACAGTGCAAACTCTGCAGTCACGCAGGTGTGGCGTTTCAAGGTGCTCCTCAGCGCCCTGGGCCCAATCGCGCCTTGTCTGCGTGGTCGGAGTGTCGGTACAGAAACTGTGTAGCAATCCCAAACACGCGTAGCACGTTGACCTGCCATAACCGACAAGCCGATTTCTTGACAAGAGACTTTGCGGTACAGAATACCTGGTTACTCTAAACGATGTCGCTGCTACTTTGCCCTCGGCTTTTCCACGTTTGGGGTTAACCATGCACCTGGTACATGACAAAAGAAGAAGAGGATGATGAGTCGAGAGCGATGCCAAAAAAAACCCTGTTCCTTCTGCAAAATCACTTAAAAAAATTCATGCAGAAAAAAAAAATATGTCAGCATGTACAACGTCTAAGATTGCTATAGTGATGTTTTGCACCTCGCCACTGCTACATCCATCGGGCATTGATGGAAAACAACAGCATAACAGACATCTGTTTTCAGTTTTTTGGCACCTCCCAAAACCGATGCCAACAATAAGTGGCATCGAGTGCTACCGGCCACTTCAACGGTTTTTTGGTGCCGTTCGTGCACCAACCCTTTGGACACCAGCCACCTTCTATGACGAAATGGATTTTTTTAGTGCTTTCTTGAACTCGCAAGCCAAAGAGGACAATGGCCTAGCTGCTTCCTCACGAGAACCAAATGATGTCGGCCCTTCTACACCGCAAACAGTTTCCAGCAGCGGTCTGGCAAGGTACGGAAAAACAACACCAGTCAGAAATTTGACCTCCTCCTCCTCCTCCTTTTTCTCTCTCTTTCTCTCGATCCCCCTTCTTTCTTTCTCTCTCATACGTACATATACACGTACACATTATGTACCCTCTCTTTCTCCTCCTCTCCCTCCTCCTCCTCCTCCTCCTCCAGTACCTCCTCCTTCTCCTCCTCCTCTCTCTCGATCTCTCTTTCTTTCTTTCTCTCTCATACAATGTTACATATACACGTACACATTACGTACCCCCGCCCCCCCCCCCTCTCTCTCTCTCTCTTTCTCTCTCTCTCTCTCTCTCTCCCTTTCCCTCCCCTTTCTCTCTCTCTTTCTCTCTCTCTTTCTCTCTCTCTCTCTCTCTCTCTTTCTCTTTTTCTCTTTCTCTCTCTCTCTCTCTCTCTCTCTTTCTCTCTCTCTCTGTCTCTCTCCCTTTCTCTCTCATACATACATATACCCGTACACATTACGTACCCCCTCTCTATCTCTCTCTCCCCTCCCCCACTGCCAGCTGGATCCCTCTTTCTCTCTCTCTCTCTCTCTCTATATATATATATATATATATGTGTGTGTGTGTGTGTCCACCTCTCCTCTCTCTCTCTCTCTCTCTCTCTATATATATATATATATATATATATATATATATATATATGTGTGTGTGTGTGTGTGTGTCCACCTCTCCAAGTGAGCTTCAGTCTGGGCTTCAGTCAGATTCAGAACTATCTCAAGAGTCTCTGGTGGATGAGTTTGCGGAGAAGTAAGTGACTCTCTCTCTCTCTCGATCCCCCTTCTTTCTTTCTTTCTCTCTTATACATACATATACACGTACACATTACGTACCCCCGCCCCCCCCCCCGGCCCTCTCTATCTCTCTCCCCTCCCCCACTGCCAGCTGGATCCCCCTTTCTCTCTTTCTCTCTCTCTCTCTCTTCTCTCTCTCTCTCTCTCTCTCTCTTTCTCTCTCTCTCTCTCTCTCTCTCTATATATATATATATATATATATATGTATATATATATGTGTGTGTGTGTGCAGTGAGTCCACCTCTCCAAGTGAGCTTCAGTCTGCTGGGCTTCAGTCAGATCCCAAACTATCTAAGGAGGAAGCACGTGTAATGATCGAGTCTTTGGTGGATGAGTTTGCGGACAAGTAAGTGAAAGTGCTTGGCAGTGCCATTAATATTGGTGAGCTAGCAACAGCTATGTATGTTGTACTTGCAGAAGTCGAGCTCCCAAGGATGAGGCGAGCCAACTAAAGCGTCTGGCGTCAAATGTGCACGACCTCCTCAACATTTATCGCACCTTTCCAAGTACCAACAATTCGCACCGGAGTATGGTGGTGGGCTTCGCGTGCAGGGGCTTAAGCTCTGACTTTGTACGGGAGACTTTGGGGGAGCCTGTGCGTAGTTATGTTCACAACGCAACCAGCCGAGAGATTTTGAAAAAGATCGCCAGGATGCCTATGCTAACCACACTGAGAACTCTCGATATCACTCGTCCTCACTATCGACACATTTCGGACGAAGAGGTTGGTGCGTACGCAGAGGGACGTAAATCATTTTTATGCACTACATCCGGTGCAAAGGATACCATATACAAGGTTCACAATGACAAGGCCTATGAGTGGCTCAAACACAGGTACTGGAACAGCGTATTTATTTTGGAGGCTATTTCCAGGCTCTGCGCGAAGCGAGACGTGAGGGAGCTCTCAGATCGTTCAAAACGAGCAAGGATTACCAATCTGGAGCAGGACCTGCTGTCGTATACGCAGTGGGAAAAGGACTAGTTCATCAAAACCATTGATAAATCCATGCTGGAAGAGAAAAATAGACCCAGGTACAACGAATGCACGCAGCGCTTGCCGGCTTTCCATCGGCACGGCTATGTCGGCTTCTGGTACATACTCGACAGGGCAAAGACGCTGGGTTTAATTTTATGGAACCACGAAGACAAACCAAAATATTGTCCACCCTGTGTCTCTGGCACCAAGGCTAAGGCAGAACTTCCGAGACTGGAGAGGAGGCTGGTGGACGCTGCAGTCAACAATAAGTCCGGAGCAACCATCGGAAAGCTCAAGGAGCAGATCGAGTCCACGCGGAATGTGATTGAGAAGTTCAGCATCCACGAGAGTCAGATGGCTACCATGAAGCCTTTCGTGGCTGAGTGGGGGCGTCATATGCTATCAGGATTGCATGCACAGGTACTGTTCTTGAACGTGATATGATGTCGATATTTCTGCTCGGTCTAACTGTGCTTGTGTTCCTTGTATACGTACGTAGCTTTTTGCAGACTACGTTGGGTTCTATGCGCTAGATGGCTCTCAGTTCTGGTTGCTGGGCATCGTTTTATTGTTCATGGACGTCCCGGGTGCAATCAACGCGAGACAACTCAATTACTTGTTCTGGGGCCAAGGTATCACTTGTTCTGAGTACGTGACAACTTCAACCATGTCCACCTTTCAATTTTGTTTTGTAAGGCGAACAGACAGCCATTATTTACGTTTGGGCGCTCAACTACCTTTTCACAGTAGAGAATATCTGGCGTATTGGGAATGCCACTGAACATTCCCTTGCTTGTTCTTTTACTTTGAATATTGCGTTGTCTTGCTATTCAGTTTTCTTAGTATTACTAGAATTATTGTTGTGACTGATGTTGTGTCTGGTGTTGAGGCGAATAATTCAGATTTCAGGAGACAATGGATCCAACCTCAACAATTACGGTCTCATCAATTGGTTGACCGGCCTCTACCAGCAAGTGCTGAAGCACAGCACCGAGCTCAGCGACAAGACTGAGGTGGAGGTGCAGCATGACTCATTATGTCCCAACCACGCCGCTAACATTGTTGGTAACATTGTTGCACCTCTCTCTCTCTCTCTATCTCTCTCTTTACAGTACCTGGAAAAAAAAAAAAAAAAAAACTTAGTGCTTGCTCCTGGCATAGGATAAGAAGCTTGTGTGGATAAAAAAGAAAAAACGTCACAAGCTTCTCTTCCATGCGCCCCCAGAAACCCTAGCTACTACTAGTAGTATTGTTACTGTTACCACAATTTCTGTCTGTAATAGATATTCTGGGTAACTCTCTGAAAGCCATTGCTTGGAAGCACCAGCTCGACAGCAATCAGCCCTTTTCCAAACCGGAAGACTTTGCCAGACTGTTTGGAGACGATCCCGATACTAGGTGTATTATTGTCCCTGCCATAAAAGATATGGTTCTTCGGGATTTCTCCGGCGGGGAGCCTAGCAACGAAAGCCCAGACATTTCGACAGTTGTGAATGGTGTCAAAGCAAGGGGAATTCGTGACTGCTGCTCAATCAGGTACTCTTTCATAGACGCAAAGGGAGACAGGAAGTGGGAACCAGGGATAGTGATCGCACGGGAAACTCCTCACCACGAGAGAGGTCCGCCCCCCCCCCCCCCCTCATTCTTTCTTTTTTTCTCTCTTCCTCTCTCTGTCTCTCTCCCTCCCCTCCCCCTACCCCATGTGTGTGTGGCCCAGGGTGGCTCTGGGTTTTGCGCACACGCGAAAACTTCCGCGACCTCTGTAAGGGCTGCTCGCATTATTTGGAAAGGCCAGTTCGAAAGCAAGATGCTCCTGAGCTGCACATTCCGGGTTGCAGAGCAACTTCGAGCGTCCGCAACAGGGAGGGACGTCCTTCCAAACGCGCCCGTGACAGGGCCCGAGCGCAAAGGAGGTACGAAAAGGCTATGGACCCGCAAGGCGCAGGGCGCACGGACTGGCAAGAAAGTGCCCAGTCAGGCGGACGGCGACCAGCAAGGCAGTACACCATCGAGCAACTTTGGAGCGGAGGGTCTTCAGGCAAAGACGCTGGCCAGCAAAATGACCCGGCCCGTTCTGGTGAAATTTTGCCGAGAGCACGGATTGCAAAGTGAGGGCCAGACGAAGCGACAGATGGCTGCAGCTATTATCGCGCATCATCAGCTTCAGGCCTGCAGTGATTGCGGTGGTGCAGGCGTCGGAGCCAGCGGTGGTGCAGGCATCGGAGCCAGCGGTGGTGACGTGATGGTGGATGGTGGTGGAGAATTCAAACGGGTACTAAGGGCGGTACTAAGGGCGTAGGTTTTTGGTTGTTGAAGATTTTTTTCGTTGTAGCTCTGGACGGATTAATTCCTTGTTTGTTTGTTGTTTCCCTGTTTTAGCGCAAGCGCAACCAGTCTGGGGGCCAGTCGAGAGCGGCGCGGCGGCCCAAGAGACAGCGCATGGTTGAAGAGGTAGATGCAACTATGATGCGTGAGTCTGAGCCACTTCAGGCTGCGGCACCCCCCCGACGCCAACAGAAGCCAGTATCGTATGCAGAATTAGACGGATCTTCAGACAGCGAGACGAGCATCCAATCGTCATTGTACGTTCCAGAGGAAGGGAGTGACCAGGAGGACCAGTGAGCAACAGCCATGGGTCCTGTGAGATTCCAGGGTAAGGTATACCTATGCTGCGTGTGTTATGAGTCTAGTATGGACGGGGGCGGTCGGTGAGGGGCTGTACGCTCCATGGACATACCGAAGCAGGTATTAAAAAGATGAATTTTTTGGTGCCACGACAGTCGCTATTTTGAAGTCATTTGGGTCCTGTATGAGAATAGGGAGCATTTGTAGCAGCTATTAATCACAGCAAAACTCCAAAATACAGTAATACGCTTAAAAAAGAAACACTTCAGAGGATTTAGGGGGAAAATTTTTTTTACGTGGACTTGGGTTTTTCACTATCGCTCATAAATGATTTTTTTCCAAAAAAGTTGAAGTCAAGTGTAAGATTTATTGTATTTGTGTTTCATTGTTATTTTCTGCGTGTGTTATGAGTCTAGTATGGACGGGGGCGGTCGGTGAGGGCCTGTACGCTCCATGGACATACCGAAGCAGGTATTAAAAAGATGAATTTTTTTGGTGCCACGACAGTCGCTTTTTTTAAGTCGTTTGGGTCCTGTGTGAGAATAAGGAGCATCTGCAGCAGCTAATAATGCAAGAAAATGTCAAAAATATAGGAATACGCAAAAAATAACATTTCCGTGGAATTTGGGGAAAAAAATTTTTACGTGGACTTGGAGTTTTTCACTTTTGCTCCAACATGGTTTTTTTCCGAAAAAATTAAAGTCAAGTGCCGGAATTATTTTTTTTTTAATTTTATTAATAATAATGAATGGAAACATCATTACAGCTCCGCGACTCAGCGGGAACAAGCCGGAACAGGAAAGTGCCACTATTTTAGCGTCTCATAGTCTCATTGTGTTTATAGCTTGCGAACTTTTCATACATATACACATACATACATTACATACATACACACACACACACACTCACTCACACACACACACACAGACATACAGAAAGACAGACAGACAGCCAGCGACATTATACATCGCACATACCTACTTATACACACTCACGTCTTCTCAACCAAAATTCAACTTTCAATCAAAGGTTAAATATAGAAATCTTGTCACAAATGTGGAATATTCTACCTAGTAGGCTTTTTAAAATGATTATGATGTATATTTCCAGAAAAAAAGACCCAAAGTTCCGATAGCATATACAAGCAAAGGATGAAACAAAAAGAAACAAGTACAAATAGAAAGCGCAATTGCGTTTATCAGAAAACTTAATTCTATTTTCAAGAAGGAAGGGTTTACGTGAGAAAATACAAAAGGAAACAGAGAAAAAATCATGGTGGTAAAACTTTGCACGATATTTGGCAGGCCTGCAATGGTGGAACAAGACAAAGAAAACCAAACAAAAACAAACATACAAAAGTGGCAAGAACGCAATAAAGTAAACAAGCCACACAGCAGCTTCAAACCTGAGCTTATCTGCCCGTTTCGCTGTTTTGGTTTCCAAAAAAAACCCCAGTTTCAATTGCGTACACAAGCAAGGGATGAAATGGAAAAGCAAAGAAGAAACACTACAAACGAAAAGCTCAAATGTGTTGATCCGACAAGTTATGCTATTTTCAAGAAACAAAGGATTTGGGTGAGGAAATGGAAAAGGAAAACGAGAAAAAAATCATGATGGCAAAATTTGGCACGATGGTTGGCATGAATGGAATCGTGGAACAAGACACAAACAACCAAGCAAAAACAATGTAGAAAAGTGGCAAGAATGGATTAAAACAAATAAACAGACCGTGGCACCAAATCTAAGCTGATCTGCTGTTGGCTATGCAAAAGGTATATGCTTGGTTTGAGATCATTGTGAATGGGAAAGTTTTAGGGAAAAAAAAGCAGACAAAAAGGAAATGGAAAGAAAAGCTTAGGGCAGAGCAAATAGACTTGTGATATTGGCATGAGGCAATGAGAGCAAAGAGAACAAGAGATGACAACTTTTAGACCAAAAGTACTACCCAAAAGAACAAAGCACGTGTTTGGCAGGTTTTTGGTCAAAAGGCAAAAGGTGAAAAAATCGACCGTAATCTACGGAAGTTAAACAGGCCGGCCCGAAGTGTCTGCTTGTTTGTCGGTTTTTGAGTATGGTGCTACATCAATTGATTTGCTTGTTTGTCCCAGTTTCTTCAGTGCACAGAGACTGGAAATATGTAAGCAAACATTATTCCATGCATATTTTGATTGCCTTTTTCCGTTATTTCTTCTCTTGCCTGATTGTGATGAAAAAAGAGACAGTTTTGCCAACTTTAGCAATGTGAGTGCTCTACATTTTCTTATTGGTCTTTCTCTGCATTTTCCACGCTTTTGAGATGATGCCATAACATATATATGATTTGACTGCTATCACTTTATGGTTTGTATGTATGTATGTATGTATGTACGTATGTACATGTACATCAAAATGGAATAATTGTCGATAGGCCTGAAAAAACAGGCTGCCAATTTGCCCAGGTGGGATAATCTATTGCCTTTTGTCCCGGTCCGCACCAGGAAAAATTGCATTTGCCATCCACAACCACAACTTTCGGGTGTTTCGCTGTTTTTGCGGTCACTGGTGCCACCGGTTGATATGGTCGAGACAAGGAGTGATTCGGACAATAAAGGCAATGCCGAAATGTCCCTAGGTGTTGCCGTTTTCTACCGTATCACACCGGGTGGCGTCGGGTGGCAGGAAACACCTGATTTTTGTGGTGGCAGGATTCTGGGTTTTTTTGGCGGCCGAACTTTGCGGCTTTCCCCTGCACTCAATCGTGGTCCGTTGAAGTCGGGAGAAGTACCAATCGACTGTTCAGGACACGCGCTATCAGAATATTCAATAAACGTTTTTCTGGTGAGCGGTGGCGCCGGACCCCCCACCCACAAGGGAAAATCCTCCTATTTTTACAGTGGGTACTGACTTGCATTTTTTTTTCCAGCACAGGCCCAAGGCTCCTGCCAATTGCAGTCCGAAAAAGCAGTTAGTGATTCGAAGTGCGTGCACCAGAAGACGTTTGGTGTCACGACCGGTCTGAGTGGGGCTGCCGCGCCCAATGCGGGCGGCCCTGCAAAGATTACTACTCGCTCAACAGCGAAGGCTGCCGCGCCCAATGCGGGCGGCCCTGGCTGGAAAAGCGGTAAGGCCGTGGCACCGCAAGTTCCTGGTCGTACGCACCGAGAACACTCAGCTGGACAGCAGCAGTGGAAATTCTGCAGAAGTCTGGATCTTTCGTAGGAATCTCTGTCGTATACTAGCTGAATTCTTACGAAAGGTCCAGCCTGTCAGTTTTCCAGAGGAAAAAGGAAATGTGCAATTTCCCGTGAAATCTCACAGTCTGGACCTTTTGTTGGAATCTGGCTAGTACACAGGCTGATTTCTGACGAAAGGTCCAGCCCTCAGTTTTCCCGGTGAAAAGAGAAAGAAAAGGGGCGGGGGGGGGGGGGGAGGAGGAGTCCACCGCCTAACTGATCAGCGGCGGTCGCCACTTAGCAGTCTTGTGGTGGGTGCCACTCCCTCTTTCTTTTTTCATCCTTTCCCCGTGAAATCTCACAGTCTGGACCTTTCGTTAGAATTTGGCTAGTATGCAGGCTGATTTCTGACGAAAGGTCCGCCACTGAAACGTCTGGTGGTGGGTGCCACCCCCTTCCCCCTCCCTCCCTTTTTGTTCCAGGGAAAACGTCACGGTCTGGACCTTTGGTAGGAATTTGGCTAGTATACGGGCTGATTTCTGACGAAATGTCCGCCATTGTGCAATGTGGTGGTGGGTGGCACTTCCAGAGAAATTGTCACAGTCTGGACCTTTCGTAGGAATCTGGCTAGTATACGGGCTGATTGGTGAAGAAAGGTCCGCTACCCGGAGAATTTTGGCGGTGGGTGCCACTTCCCGGGTCCGGACCTTTCGTCAGCAGCGGGCTTGTTTACGGTTGGATTTTTGACGAAAGGTCCAGAAGGGGGTTGTGGGGGTTGGACCTTTCGTCAGCAACGAGCTTGTTTACTGTTGGATTTTTGACGAAAGGTCCAGAAGGCAGGTTGTGGGGGTTGGACCTTTCGTCAGCAACTGGCTTGTTTACGGTTGGATTTTTAACGAAAGGTCCAGAAGGCAGGTTTAGCAGCAGGGGTTGTGGGGGTTGCGGGGGCTCTAGCAGCAGAGGTCGGACCTTTCGTTGGAAATGAGCTTGTTTACTGTTGGATTTTTGACGAAAGGTCCAGAAGGCAGGTTTAGCAGCAAAAAGGTTGCGAGGGCGGCGAGTTTGGCGAGTGCCCCCCGTTGGCGACCTTTGGTCCGGGGGAAGGGGGGGGGGGGGGCGGTTGTGTTTTCAGTGCCAGTTATTTTTTCTTGTTGGCGTTATCATTAAAGCGGTGGTATATTGTGTCGAAATGCTGGCCGTTTGTCCTACCTGTGGGGCTTGCTTTTTCGAAGGCCAGCTTTATTGGTCGGGGACTTGCAAAACATGGGACCCCAAGGACCTCGCCTCGCTCGTGTGCCGCCCTTATGGTGACGGCACCTGTATCAACCCGGCGAGAGACATTCCTGGCGGAGACACTTGGGAAGAGCGCATGCGTTTCGTTGACAATTTTTTAGACGAGATTCTGTAAACTAATTTAAAAAACTTCTCCTCTTGTTATATTATTTAATCAGCAAACCGGAATGGAAGTTGCGAGGTCCTACAAACGGCGGCGCCTTGATGGCGCGGCTGATGATTTCGTGCTGCCGGTCGACGGACAGGCTGGTGATGTCTTGGTTAGTGACGGTGACGGGGGCGTTAGATGGGCAACAGGCGGAGTGGCCGCGAACGAGGCGGTAGCCCTCAACACCGCGCATAGACTGACGACGTCTGGGAACCCCCACCTCGTGGACCTCCAGGACCTGATTACCTTGACCCTGGACACCGAAGCCAAAGTTGACCAGCCGGCCGGGATGGCTTCTAACAGCTCCGCTGGCTTTGTGGCCTCGGCCCCTAGCAATTCTGCTCAAGCCTACTTAGCCTTTGACAGCGACTTCTCGACCTTGTGGGGCACAACCGCTCCCGACAGCTACAGCGGCAACAACTACACTGCCACGATCAAGACGGTGGTAGACAATCTCACCGTGCCGGGCGCGTGGCTCCAGCTCGATCTGGGCAAGCACGCCAAAGTCACTGCTTACCACGTCACGTCCGCCCGCGCCATCACTGCGCCCAGAGACTGGGTAGTCGCTTATAGCGCGGACGGCAGCCGGTGGTTTACTTGGGACAGCCAGACGGCCCAGACCTTTGTAGGCGACAGCCTGAGCACATTCACGCCTGCAACCGCAGCCTAGTATGCCAGGTACCTGCGCGTAATCTGCACCAAAAACAACGGGGCGGGAGTTTGGTACATGCGGAGCCTGGCCTTCGACTACCAGCTGTACAATGCTGGCTGCATCGAGAACACCAGTTATCCGACCAAGGCCTCGCAGCTGGCGCCCAAGGCGTACGTCGACCACCAGGTGGCAGGAGCGGTGAAGTTCCCGTCGATCATGCCTACCCAAAACGACTGTGTAGTTACCATGGATCCAGACGGCTCGATCTTTGCGGTCAAGGACAGGACGCTCAAGCAGCCGTCTTTGGCTCCTAGCGGCAATGGCGCAATCGTGCTCATGGACACTGACTTTACTGTCACTACGATCCCAGACACTCTCGTGAGGCTGCCGGACCCTCTGCACGCCTCGACCGCGCAGCTGGTGACGGTCGATCCAGACGGCGTGACAGGCCTAAGCAACCATTTGACTGCTACCAACAACCCGCACGGGACCTCACTTTTGGTCAACTCGTCAACGCTCACGCTGACAGGGGCTGGCGTCAACAGCACGCTTTCCGCGCCTGGCACCGGCTCCGTCGCGCTCAAGCTGCCTACTGCTCTGCCCAGCGCAGGCACCAAGCAGTTCGTCACGCTTGACAGCGCGGGCCAGTTTGCTGTAGGCGCCACCGGCTTCAAGGGAGGAGACAGTGTATCAATCGGGACTTTAGCGGGCGAGGGGCAGCAGATACTCACAGTCGCAGTAGGTCGTGAAGAAGGCGCGAGTGGACAGGGCCAGTTTGGAACTGCCGTTGGCTACAGGGCGGGATACTCTGGCCAGGCAGATCTCGCCGTCGCGATCGGTGCCTACTCCGCGGAGAGCACACAAGGAGTTTCATCTGTCTCTGTCGGTCC
>WBZZ01003420.1:0-37500 GCA_019918135.1 Paulinella micropora
ACTCATCGCCACTGTCTCAAAGATTTCAAATCCTATGAGAGTACCAGTGCAGAGATGCTGGTATCCATGAGATTGAAAATATGAAATGAGTGTGGCCACCGCCAGTTCACACTGAGCGTCTAGGCCTGTTGCATTGTTTCTCTTAATCTCCTCCTTCTTTCTCAAAAACTTGTACTGTGTCAGATCGAATCCCTCCGAGACTAGAGATTGGTCAAAAACAGTAACAAGGGCCTCGTATTCCTGCGTTTCGTCGCAAGGAAAAGCCTTAATGCAGGCATTGATCTCTTTGAGCTTGCTCAAAGGCGAAGCATCAGAGTCTTTGTCTGAGCTCGTCTTGGCATATAGCATGAGACTTGCCATTCCTCCTTTCTTCCCCTTGAAGGCATTTATGATATTTTGTCTGTCTTTCTTCTCCGTGTTTGTGACCACCACCGTAGTTGAGCCCGGGGGTGCAGGGGCTGGTGGGGCAGGAGCTGGTGGGGTCAAATATGTCGGAGGGTGTGCCTTTGCACCACTCACTTTTGCTTTCATTTTCTCCAGTCTCATCGTCTTCTCGAACTCCTCATTCTCTTTCGCCTTCTTCTTCTCAGATATCACCAGCTTTTGAGCATGAGTGATAAAGGCCACCAATCCAGAAGCAGATCTGAGAAAATTATATTTCTCCACATATTGGTCAACACCTGCTTTATTGGCGACCGGTGGTGCGTTTACTATGTGATTTAAGGACAGAGTGATCCTTGGTAGGAATCCATCTCTTCCATGCCTCCTTATGCAGTAACGCACCCATCAACAGTCTGATCTTGGTCAGAACTCTGTCGGTCTTCTCTAACTCATCAATCACAGGATGAGTTTCTCCTGCTGCCTTAATGCTTTTTTCCATCTCTGCCTTCCCCTCCTCCAAGGCCTTCATTTCCATCGTAAAAAAATGAAATATGCCACTCGAGTTTTTCGAACCCAGATTGGTCTTCATTTTTGTTACATCCACTGCCTCCTGACCAGTCGCGAGGAATCTGGCCGTTGCTCTTGGGTTTGTGTACTGGAGGTAACCCTCACATCGTGGGCCGTATGAAAGTTCCCAAATCAGGGTTTGAGTGTACACCCCAAAGATAACATCGATTAATTCAAGGTGGGTGTGTGTACTGTCCTCCTGTTAATTACTACTACGACATCATGTCGACAGAGACCGCCGAAGTGAGTGAATTCTCGGAGGCAGAACAAAGAAGAGAAGAAGAAGAAGCAGGAGGAGGAGGAAGAGGACTGAATGAAGGAGGAGGAGGAGGAGATGAAGGAGTAGGAGGAGGAGTAGAAGAGGGCTGGGATGATGAAGGAAGATATGGAGGAGACGAAGATGAAGGAGGATTTGAACAAGAAGAGACGGGAGGAGGAGGAGCATATGGTAATCCCTTACCACCTGCCTACACGGGAGGAGGAGGACGAAAAATGATCGACTTGATTCATAGTGATGGAGAGGAGATCACAGTGGAGGAACAACAGTGGGTGCAAGACCACTATGACCTCACTAAAGAAGAGTTTGATAACAAGATGGGGGGAGAGAAGGATACCTATGTGTGGATCTCTCAGGATCAAAGAAGAGAGAAAAGTCGTGCTAAAAAGGATGTCTATATTCTATTATCAAACACAGCACAGCTCCTCGGCAAACTGGTCTCTGATCCAGAAAAGAGAAAGAAGATACAGCATATCAAGTTTGGGGACATGTCAGCTCCTATGTTTGGTTTTTGTTCGTTTGTGTTCTGTTCCTCCTTCAGTCGATTGACTAGTGAAGAAAGAAACTAATAGAGAGGGTAGAGTGAGATTCCCTGTCCTCTATGAAACACTGTTTGTATGTTTGTTTTTGTTTGAGAAAAATAGTCTTTGAGATTTTCTCCGATTTCTTGTTCTTTTTACTCAGATTACTTTCTCCTTCTTTTCTATATTGTAGTATGAGGCACTTGGACCTACACACAGATAGTAACAGAGAAGCTAGAAAAGCTCTCCTTGAGAAGTCGACAGGTCGGATAGGTTCTCAGACCTACCTTTAGAAAACGATCAGAGAGTTGCAAAAATACTCTGACGTATGTGTGAGATAATGCAGATAAATGCACAAACTAGAAGGGTAGAGTGTTGTGCTCCTGTCCCTATGCTTGTTTGTGTTTTGTGTGTGTTTCTTCACTCTTCTGTCCACCTCCTTCTTGGTCTCTGTGTGAGAACAGCAAGAACGACAGAGAGTTTGTATCTGATGTCTCCTTGTGAGCACACAGATATGGATTGGGCTAGAGGGTACGAGACACCTGCTTGAGACCAATCAAATTATTTGTTTTGTGAAAGAGTTATGAGGCCCGGGAGCTGTGTTGGAGTATTTGTTTTCGTCTGACGTCCCCGTGTGAGACAGGTTAGTGAAAATTCACTCTGTTGCATGTGTGGCAAAGCAGAAAGAAATCACCCTAGTGATGTGGACTCCAAATGTAATGCCCCCAACGATAGCTCGTAAAAAGTCGGTAATACAACCAAACACTGGCAGTCCTCAAAAGATGAGAATGATGTCTCGTTATATTAGCTCAGTGAAGCCAAAAGGAAAACTGCAACAGACCAGGAATAAAATTGCATCAGGTCCAATCCGGACAAACAATACTGAAAAACAAGCTGATGCATCTGTCACCAGGAAAATGTACTTTTTACCTGCTATCCGGGGGGTGATGCCTACAAACTTGATTATATACCGGGTGTGTCTGCATATATTAAAGTAACGTTTGGAGCTGGTGAGTTGACAGGGGACGCCTGGGAGACGCGGCCCGGGAATAAACCGGCAGAGAGCACATCAGTCCAGTCTACTTCTCAAGTACCTTCTTACTCAATGATTCTATATTATATTAATATACTAGTGTGAAAATTTCTGTTTAGAGAAAGCTTCACCTAGAATACTTCCCTAATTGAAACATTAGAATACTTCCCTAATTGAAACATTACTCTAATCTCAAGCTCTGATTTCCCAAAATAATTCGCGAAAACGTAACGTGGAAAAAAAGCAAGCGAAAAAAATGATTGGACACTATATTTAGCTGCATATTTAAGTCACTTCCAGATAAGCTAGTACATCCTTTCACAGATCGCTTCAACACTTAATTTAATAATTTTAAGCATAGTATTAATACAGCATTTTGCGACTAGCGTGTTCACTCCAATAAAAACTCAAACCACAAATGCGGCGTCAAACAAGGGTGGCAACCTTGGAATTTACTTTCTTGTCAAATCTGCTGACAAGATGCTATTAATATTAACATTAATACTACTGACTTCGTGGCCAACTATTATTAATAATATCCAAGGGTGTGATCTCATCCTTATTCATGAGTCTGCAGACAAAAAGATCAAATGAGGATTTTCGCCAGTTGAATGCTAGAAAAAATTGGAATATAACAAGTATTATTTGAACATCCCTGGACGTTCCAAGTATATTTTCATATATATGCATATATATACACATATACAAAGAAAAAGAGAGAGAGAGAAAGAGGAGAGAGAAGAGGGGGGGGGGGAATAATTCGAGCGATTTTTTTTTTAAATATCAAAAATAACAATTCCAGAGCCACAGTTGTTTAGTTGCCAGGCTCGCATGATTTGAGATTGATGTAAATTAGAGCAAGGTCTCTAATACATGTGATTATGTATGATTCAGGTAATTTACGGCATTTTTTTTTTTTTTCGCTTAATATTTTCACTACAGAATTCTTGATTATCTTTGCAAGGAAAGAAAGAGAACAAAACTAAGGGCAGTTTCCGGTCAGGGGTGTGGGTGGGTGATATGGACAGAGAGGCGAGGGAGGGGAAGGAGGAGGAGGAGGAGAGAGAGAGAGAGAGAGAGAGAGAGAGAGAGAGAGAGAAGAGTTTTTCTAGAAACTCAAAAGCCCACTACCCACTCACCTTACCAACCCAACAAGCACTGACCCAAGGATCCAAGCCAAAGATCCGACGACCTCCGCAACCGCTGTAAGAGAAGTAAAATGATGGTCCGTGACATATAAAGCTTAAAAGGAGGGGATACCAGGTGCGAAAAGTCGTTTTGTCCGGCCTCCATCGGCGCTCAAAAAACTCGCGCATAGACTTTGTTCGCGCTGGCGATGGAGAAAAAAAAAAACAACAACAACAGCAGCAACAAGAAAGAAAGTGATAAAAACAAATTTTTGAAGTAGATGCATCTTGTGCGTGTAGTTGGTGCGGTGATATTCGTGACGTGGTCGCGTGAGAAATTGTCATATAGTTCATGTGTAGATGGGTGACTGCGATGGGAGATGGAGTTACAGGAGTGAGACTCGCGAACGCCGTTGGTTTAATTGCACAGCCTCTGCGTCCACACCCAAAAAGAGAAGTGGAAGAACAGGGATGTAACAAGACTTATGAGTTGTGGACAAAGACAAGATAGAAAAACCCAAACCGTTCACAAAAAAAAAGGTGGGCGTTGTCTCCTTTTCGTGTCTGTTCCTTTTTGTTTTTATCTCGGTCGTCCGACCACCAGACCACCTAAATTACCCGCCACCTAAAATCGCCCCACCAGAGGAATCAGTTCAAAGAAATCAAGTTGCAGTTATAGTTGTAGTTGCAGAAGATTTTCAGTGTTTGAGGTAGTAGTTGAGTTTTTGATTTAAGTTCGCTTTTTTTTTTTTTTTTTTTTTTTTTTTTTTTTTTTTTCTCGTTTTTGTTTGCTGTGGAAAACCCTACGAAACTGGGCGATGCTCCAAGCATGCTCGCAGAAGTCATGTGGTATCCAAACGCACGAAGTGTGTTCCGAACGCACGCAGAAGTCATGGAACGCTCCAAATGCACGATTAGGAAGTCAGTGAGGTGTAGCTAGTCTAAACGCCCTAGTGAACCTGCAAGAGAGAAAGAGACAAATTCATAGTAACTCGACGTAAGACCACGAGGTCAGAGGTGCGTCATACGTCATGTTTGGAGACTTCAAGAAGTTGCTTCGGCGACCCTCCAAATCCAATGAGTTGGACATCTCCAAACAGTCAGCCATGGCGTCGTCAAGCATGGGCAGCGGGAGATCGGCATAGACTCCGGAGAAAAGATTGTCGAAGGGGGGAAAGCACATGTCTTCAGGCAAGGGAGGCTGAGACTTGTTTTCTTGAGGGTGAACAGCTGGTGAGGATGGAGGAGAATGAGAAGTCAAGGTTGCAGACGAGTGGGCCCAAGAGAGGAAAGGAGAAGCCTCGATTTCAGGAGAGGAGGAAGGAATAGTGTCAATTTCAGGAGACGACGGAGTAGATTCAGCTTCAGAGCAGTTGAGGCTGTCTGGAGATTCTCCTTCCCAATCGTTAGGTAGGGAGTCGAAATAGGATGAAATAAGCGATGGAGAATCAAGCTCAAGCGAAGGCGACTGAGTGAGAACGTTGAGCGCAGTTGTTGCAGTGAGTGGGGTGGAGAGTGAGTCTGGCTGAGAAGAGAGCGAGCAACTCCGAACCAAGACATCCGTGGCGCTGTGGCGATCGGTAAAACTTTCAGGCGAAGATAGAGGACGAAGAGAGATTGTGAGGTTCGAAGTGCGTTGAGATTCAGGAATGAGTTGGTTGCTCTTTGCAGGCGGAATAGCCACGGTGAGCTTCGGAAGAGAAAGCGCAGCAGCATCTTTGGCGCCATCTTCGAGAGTAACAACCGAATGTGTGAGCTTTTGCCTCTTGCGCTGTTCTGAGATTCGGTCGCGTTTTCTGATCCGGGACTTCTTCCCGGTCATCCCACGCACCTTGAAACGAGGAACGTCATCGACAGGACTCAGAAACATTCCGTGGTAGTTGGCTTCGAGCTGAATGTCTGCGTCTGTGAGGTCGGGCATCTCTGGGGGACCAAACACACGAATGTGGTAGGCCATCGGACACAGCATGGCATGTGCCCGTGCAGCAGTCCTTGCACCCATATTGACTCTGATAAAGGTTCCCGCTTGAACAGGCTCCAGTTCCACTCTCACTGGACCCCACTCTGTGGTTTCTTCTATCTCTGCATCTCGACCCAGGATGAAGTTGTCGTTGTCTTTGCTTGCCCTCACTCGTTTCGTTGCGCAGAGCTTCAAGCGCAAGAAAGGCACGCGTGAATCGCACATGAACATGGAGACGATCTTCGACGCACCGCGCGTACGAGTCGAATCATCCCACCCGATTTTCGTAGACAGCTTCATGGACATGAGAGCACGAATCTCGAAGGTTTCTGTTTTTTTGTTGAGGGTCGATTGATGGCCTTTTTTTTTTTTTTTTTTTTTTTTTTTTTTTTCCGATGAGACAAGTTGTGTTTTAAGGCGGGCCAACGGGTCAGCCAAAATACTAGCCAGAGGCCGCGCAGTTTCTCTTGCCATTTTCCCTTTGACTTTCCTTTTTTTTTTTTTTTTTTTTTTTTTTTTTTTTTTTTTTTTTTTTTTTTTTTTTTTTTTTTTTTTTTTTTTTTTTTTTTTTTTTTTTTTTTTTTTGTGTTGTGACCACTGAAAAATGTTCTGAAGTCAAAAATGTAAAGCAAAATGGTAAAGAGACATCAACCAGAGCAGGTATGGTCAGTCTAACTACTAGAACTAGTCTAACTAGTATAAGAATTTGTGCCACCCAGCTTCCGGCCACTTTGACTGTGGCCACTTGTTTTTCACCGTAACAATGACTGTCTATGGGCACGAGAGAAAAAAAAAAAAAAAAAAAAAAAAAAAAAAAAAAAAAAAAAAAAAACCGTATCAGCTAAAGCACGATGGTGACTCGAGGTGAGACATCAAAACCACTTGATAACTCCCAGAGCACTTCTGCGCATGCACGACGACTGGAGACAGCCCAACCAACGAAGACAACAACAGCAACGCCTACTCCAAAAGGCAGACTTCGACAAACGCAGGAACTTCGACAAATAGACTAACTTCCTCACACCTCCAACTTCTCTCACAACTACATCTCACTCATCACACTCACATTCAACAACATACTATCCTGCTATCACTATTAATACTGCATCTGCTTCCAGCACAGTTATGAAAAGGAAGCGCACTGCCTCCGTTCTGCTGTCCTACCCAGCAGCCTACCAACCCATCCACCCGTCATCTCAGAAACCGAATGCTGCAACTGCATCCAGAAAACGCAAAACCTACGGAATTGAACGACGGGGACGACCTAAGTGATCGACTAAAGCAGATAGTCAAGCCAAACGTGCATCACTAGCTAACAACACCTCCCTCTCTAGCCCTGCACGCACCTTTACAGCTGCCGCTATCTCTTCTCTCTCCCTTAGCACACACTCCACTCACAGCACACCTAGCAACCCTCTTCATCTCTCTATCACTCCATCTAATTCTCCCCCTCATTCTCCTATTATTTCACCTCTCTCTTCTCCCATTCTTGTATGTTCTCCTCTCCCTGCACCTTGGGTTCATAATAATCCCTTATATGACGACCCCAATGCATTGGCACCCACTCAACCTCTGCCTCCTTCACCCTCTAACCATGTTACACTATCTATTCCTCTCTCTTCATCTCTATCTCATGCAACAACTCAAGAAGAAACCGAATTGCAGGAGCCCGAAACCGATACACACTATCCATCTGTCTCTCTCCTCTGCTATCCCGACCACCTGCCTCACCTGCTAAAAATAAAAATAAACATTCAACTCCAGCATCACATGCTGCTGCACCTTCACTATCACTTACACCTGCCTCACCTGACTCTTCACATGCATCACAACACATGCCTGACACTGACCCTCGATCTGGCCCTGACCTACAGACAGGCACTACTATCCTTGACATGTTTCCATGCATTGCAACACACCCCACGTGGGAATCATTACCTGTTGAATTACAACGAATCTATCAAACATCTACATACAACAATATTATCAAACCGCTTGCTAGTGCTCTGAGCGGGTGGGATGCATGCGTTGCTGATGGCGCTACCCTGTACAACGCTATCCTCGCATTCCTAGCTTTCCCATCACTAGCACTTTGTGGACATCACCCCCCGAATCATCCTGTAAAAACATATTATAAATTTCGTCTGGCCTGACACGTCTGAAATGCCAATTTGATCCTGGTCTTTTGGCGGCTTTTTGTCTTTGCGTCACTGAGCTAATATAACGAGACATCATTCTCTTTTTTTGAGGACTGTGTTTGGTTATATTACCGACTTACTCTTCCATTGAGCTATCGTTGGGGATAGTAGATTTGGAGTCCATAGCTAAAGGCTGATTTCTTTTCTGATCTGTCGTACAGACATCAGATAAGCACAAATTTATTTTTCGCTGATCTGTCGCACAGACATCAGACAAAAACAAACACTCCTACTCATCCTCAAACAAAAAAACTTACAAACAAGCGATCAATTTGTCACAAGCTGGCATAACCTTTAGCACTTGTGCACATTTGGCTTCTGTGTGCTCTTTTACAAGACACCAGACCACACCTACTCCACCTCTTGCTTCTTGCATAAAGCCAAGTAGGACAAGTGCGAAACAAACATCAGACAAACACACAGACAGAGGAAAAACGAGCAAAGCACTCCCACTCTCTGATCTGAACCATTTTCCTTACATTTTCTCTGCAGAAACCAGAGGAGATTACACTAGCATCTCTCACACAAGAGCAAGACAAATATCGAAGCACTGTCCGACGACGGACTGACTTCTACAAAACAGCTCTTTTGACCAAACTATCGTTATCTCTGTGTAGGGCCTGACGCCCCATAACTATTTCAACAGAGAAAAGGAAGAAGGAGAAGAAGGTTGCATAGAGTGATAAGAATAACAGAAAAAAAAGAAAAAAAAAGCAGACGTGACTCTCACAACATAAGATGGAAAACGAGAATGAGCAGGCTGGTGTGACACCAACTGATTATGGTCCTAGTGAGGGAGGAGAGTAGCAGGAGACTCAGTACTCAGAAGAGAGGGGGGATAGAGATGGAGAGGAGAGAGAGAGGAATATACATATACAGCCGATGTAGAGTCGACAGGGGGGGGGGGGGGGGGTAATGCACAAGAAGCGAGTGCAGGTCAGACTGGAGGATCTCCATTGACAGAGGCAGAGAGAGAGATTGAGGATGTTGGCCAGAATATCCCAAATACATGAGAACAGTTGGCTACATATGATGATGAAGAGTCCTTCTTCCTTAACTACCCAACATATTATAAAATACACATCTACATTCCTTACGAGAAAAGGAATAGACCAGGACAAGGTCAAAGCAACCTCCTGATCGAAATTCCCTGCCTTGCGAAGCATCTCTTCAACAAAGTGAGGTTTGAGCACGAAAGAGTGCCATTGCAGGATATCAAGTATGGCGACACTCTTACACTGTGCGACATATATGACATATCTGCAACACTCTACGCTGCTGTGCTCGTTGCGGAATTTTATGAACGCACAAACATACAGTGGAAAAATAAACTCACAACTGCAGCATGGCTGTCTGTCTGTGGTGTCCCCACTGATATCAAGAATCTAGAAAGAAAGTTCGAAGGTAGAAACCAAAGTGGCATTGAGTTTGCACTTGAGGCTTTTGTAACTGCCTTCACACTGGCTTACAACGAAATGTACAAAGCACTGAAAGACAACACAAGGCAACATCCTGTTTACGAGGAGGTTGACCAGTCTTGTCAGGTGCTTGAACGCCTCACACAACTCCATAAGGGCCTCTTTGAGGGGAAGGAGCAAAAACCAACATGGAAACAATGGGCCCACACGAAGAATCACACTCTCATTAAAGGCCCTCTCACAACAATCCCAAATAATAACAGAGCTGATAAGTCTTCCATGAGAGAAAAGGCACACTTCCTCTCTAGTGCCACAGGGCTTGCACAGTTCGTGACTCATCTAGCACCACAGGTGAAAGAAGAAGAGACGAGACAGAAAGAGGAGAAGGAGCAGAAGGAGAAGATAGCTGTGGCAATGGCAGTAGCACGGGTGGCTCCACAGCCAACGGCTCCACCTACCACATCTAACCCAGCTCCCAAGAAAGCAGGAGGAGGACCCACAGGAGGAGGACCCCAAGGGGGAGGGACAGTAATTAACTTGACTGACTCCCAGAAGAAAAAGCAGGCGCTGCAGGCAGCCCTAGCTAAAATCAAAATTGGGGGAGGGGGCCTTAAGCTCTATGCTATCACTGCCAATGAGGCTGACACAGAGAAGACCCTCATGACTAAGCTCAATGAGATGGATAGATGCTTCCAGCAAAACCAGTGTGAGGTGGAGCAGGAGTATGAAGTCCTAGAACATCTCTGTGATCGATCCCTCCTTGGAGCTGGTTTTGATCGTATAACTTACGAGAAGTACAGAGGAGAGGAGGAGCTAGCAAGGAAAGGTGGGCATGCAGAGATGAGTTGTACTCTGGCCATTGCTGCCCTCATTCGATACTTTAAGGCAAGTGGATACCAACACTTGTGCACTGGCACATTGATTGGGTTTGAAATTTTCGACTTAGTATCGGAGCAGTTGCAGTCTGTCACTCAGCTTGCATCTGTCTTAACAAATGTGGGCACCCAGTACACTCTCTTTTATAACCACAAAGCCATACTCCTATATTTCCTCAGTGCTTTGCACGTCTACAACAAAAATAAGCTCACACTGCTCATGCAAAACCTTCGACAAGGTAAAGCACTTGAACTTTTTGGAGATGAGCGTCTTTGAGGCCACGACTAAGGCCGTGAGCCCAAAAATGTTGTGGACCGAAGTAATGACCGCTTGTCAGAGGCTCGACAGCCAGACAGCATCCTTGATCGGTTCTGCATCGGCTTCTGCTCAACCGCAAGCCGCACATACGCAACGATCTCTAGGAAAGCGACCAAGAGAGAACAGTCGTGAAGCTAACACACCTTGTATTCGTTGGTGGGCACGGGCACAATGCTTCAAACACACAAATAAGACATGCCCGTACAACCACGATGTCGAGGACACCCGCATCCGAAACACACTCCTCAAGAACGTACGGTCGGACGAGACCAACACCGTCGCCGTTCTGCGCCGACTGCGCAAGGATCAGGGGTGGAAATTACAGGATGTCGCGGACCATGACCACGAGCTAGCTGACGCGATCAATTCTCTTTTCGCTAGAGATGATCAGAAGACGGCAGCCATAGAAGCCGCAAGTAGAAGAAGAGGTGGAACACGAGGAAGAGGAGGAGGGAGAGGAATCAATCGAGGAGGAGGAGCCCCTTTCGCACGAGGCACATACACTCGCGGGGGGGAGAGAGGATTTGTGAGAAGAGGAGGAGGAAGAGGTGTATTTCAAGGTAGAGGAGGAGGAAGATGGGTTGGCCGAGGTGGATACGGCAGCGTAGAGCGCCCGTACCACAGAGATGGGGGCTGGGCAGACGGCTCGAGCTCAAGCTCGAGTTCCTCAGCACCACAGGCCTATGCGACATCAGGCGCAACCACTACCGACACTGATGCCGACTCAGGTAAGAGATTTGAGGTAGTCCAATGACTAGAGAAGGAGGGAGAAAACAGAACAACATGCATTGCACGATACACCGTTGTGCAGGTCCCAACCAAGGGTACCAGTGAGTCTAAGAGCCCACAGCAGGCCACAAACCAACTCAAAGGTAGTACAATACAGTACACCCATCACGACAACAAACAGTGCATGCTGCTAATAGGCAGGCGAGTAAAGCGCTGGCAAAGAGAAACGTTACGAAATACAATCATGGTAATCGAATCAGGTACTTTCTAGCTTCGTTTCTGCTCATTTATAGACAGGAACCATTTTTTCATTTTTGTCAGGCTGAAAAGTCAAGCTGTTTTGCCAGCATTTTTTGTAGGCATGAAAGCAAAAAACCGGATAAAAATTTATGGATGGTAATGAAAAAGTGTGAGTCGAAACATATTTAATAGTCACTATATACAGAAAGTACTGTGAAGAGAGCTCTCCAAGCATTCCAAACTACTTTGGGAAGGATGGTTTTCCTAGTTTGGCCGGTCCAAGCCAAGCACCGCAAAACCAGAAAATTTTAGCGAACAAAATGTCAAAAAAAAAAGTGGATAAGCGGAGGAACTGATAACTCGAGATTGAATCTGTTTAAATCTTTCTTGAATGGTAAATTCAAGAGATAATTATTCGTTCGGTTGCCGACACAAAAAAAACCTGGAATTTAAATGAAAAAATAAACGCAAACAAGTTAGTTTCGAGCCGAACCTAAAATTTCTACAGTCTCCGACAGATTGAGAAATGTCGGAATCACTATTTGTATTTTTGACTACAGTGGGGAACCCTCCTGTATGTCTTTTATTAAAGGCACAACTCTTGTATTTTTTCTCCTTTTCCTCTTTACAGGAAAAGTTCCTCCGAACTAACGTCCTCGGTGTGACATATGGACGCTTAAAAAGGAATGACCACGCACGGTCACGGTCCCAAACACGCGGACGGAGCTGCTCCAGACCCCGATCGCCCACACGTAGATCCTCGACTACCCAACGGACTGACAGCAGTCGGATGGCCAACCGACCAACCGAGAAGCCATGGGACTTACAGCGGCGTATGGGGAGCGGGAACAAGAGTTGCGACCGTAGAGACCGCCCTTCTGGGAAACGGGAGACCAGTAAGCACGGGACCCGACCCATTGAAACTTCTTCCGGAGGAAAACGACCCATCCAGGAAGGTGCTAGCCCTTCCCCCAAGACACGCAAACGAAAACGGTCCCCCAACCGAGAACCACAGCAACGACTCACGCCAGACCCGGAGACCCCAGAGCCACTCCGCCAATCGTCACCCGAAAGGCGAAGATCAGGATCTCCAAGACAACGCCGAGATACGCATACGCCAGAACGACGACGAGGGTCACCGAGGCCTACTTCCCTCGAAAAAAGAAAGGATGGAAACAGCAGCAGTTCCAGCGGGGAAAAAAAAGTCACCACCTAAGCACAAGCCGCGGACTTCAAGACGCCGACGGGATACTCACACCCGGCCAAGACGCAGCAGTGAGTCTCCGACGACCATGCCCCGCGGAACAAACCAGAGGAACAGCAGTGAGAACTCTGACAGAGACAACCGTCAACAGGAGACAGGCACACCTCCTCGTCAGGGGACACCGACCCAAGCCATCACGACCTTCCCGTCAGCCCGCCCACGGACCCGATCGCCGAGTCCCCACCACGCCGACACACCTCCCCTACCACGATGACCCTGCCGACAAAGCGGTCTCGAACGCCGGATAAGCGAGACACGCCGACTCCAGAATCTGGGAGGGTAACCCACCGGAACGCAACCGCAGCATATCACCGCCCCCCCCCCACCCCCTGTGAAGACCAACCCACGTACCAAGTTCCCGAAAGGGGTGGAACGCGGAGATATCCGGGCTGGCTTTCCCTTTGGACTGAGGCGGTTCTGTATTGACCAGTGTGATTGTGACACATATCCTAACTTCTGGGGTCCAAAAAAGCCGCTGGTGGACCCCATGGCGGATGCCCTAGTCCCGTGGGAAACACCTCCGGTGGGAAAGATAATCCAGATCGGACAACAATGTGCAAGGGACGAACTCATGCGAAAGGTGGACCTCCCGACCTTTCACTCACAAGGATGCTCGTTGACACCTGAGCTCTACGCCCAGATCTATCACTTGATACGGAGATTCATCCGAGGCAGCGTTGCATGGGTGGATCGGGTCTCAGCAGGAGACAAACGAAGACGCCTAGCCCTCGAGGATATTAAAGATTGGATCGAGACTCATTCTTATAACAACACTGATCCGCCCCCCCCCCCCCCGAAAAACTTCACGCAGCCCTCAAGAAAGGATGGCTGGCGGCACTTCAGATGAAACCGAACACGCTTATGTACCAAGAACAGACGTGGGGCGCGACAGAGGCGAGCCTTACCAGCTTTCAAAAGAAGAGGGTTGCCAAAAGCGAACGCCGAAGAAAGCGACGCCGGCGCGAGTGACAGTCCAAGCACATGGAACCATCTCCCAGGGGAGACGCCCCCCCCCCCCCCCCCCCCCCCCCCCCCCGTGCCCAGAACGAACTCCCCCCGAGGCACCAGCCACCTCCCACGCCGTGCCCACCGACCAGTCGGATCCATCTCTGTCCTTAACGGTCATCCCGAAAACTACGTCCAAGGCTCGACTGGACCGCGACACACATAGATGTACCGCACCAGCACCTCCCCCTCTCAGCGGCCAAGAGGAGGAGCAGGCCACAGACCAAGAGACAGACAGGACAACCAAGAAGGAAACGGCAAAAGGGCAGGAGGAAACGAAGGAGCAAAAGAGGCAAGATCGAACTTATCTACGTCCGGATAGGGCAACTCCCCCGACGACGGATGACGAACAGCCCTCTTTCCATGTGACGGGTTTTTCCGACCAAGAGGAGAGCCCACCAAGAACGGGTCCCGTCAAATATGCGGTTATATTGCAAGGGAACGATACGGCGACTCCCCGGAACCCCCTCCCTACTGGAACCTACACCCCCACCGCTGGAGGAGGAGGCACGATGACATTAAGCGCGCAAGAGATCCGCATCGCCCATCAGGCCAGACAACTCGTGCGCCAACGACGACTTCACGATGACGACCAACCCTCAGCCGCCGCCCACGAGCAAGATCGGGAAGAGCGATCCGCGACCACGATAGCCCTACGGGAGGAGTCCCCTCAAAGCCCTACCAGACGGCAGATATCCAGGAGTCTGGGGAACCCGACTATTAAAGACGAAGACTCCTATTTGGGTACTAAGTTACCTGCTACCGGAAAGCGCCCGGCCGTCAAAGAGACTAAGCAACCAGTTAGGAACCGGATTCCATACCGGGGCATTTAGAATCCGGAAAATAAATACTGTAATAAGCTCTCTACAGTTATTAGCATCGTTTCCGAAACTGAGCTCCTACCTCCGGAACTGGTTAATGGCCCGGCCGGCGAGGACTATGATCGACAGGCGAACCCATCTGGTCCAATCCATCATAACTACGATAGGTGCCTTACGACCACCGACTGAGAATGAATCCCCTCCCCTACACCCGGTCTCGATTTCGTGGATCGCACATGCCAAGATGCTTCAGCTTATTGACCTCAACCTCACGCCAGGTAAGGCCGGCGACGCGGGACTGGCCCTGCGTGGATTCCTTCGCCTCCTCCGAAGCACCTGTACGCAGTTCCGACCTGCCACAGTGTCCGTGCACCGATGGCTTCCTGACATCGTTAAATCAACATCGTGCGATTCCTGCCCTGAGACGGTTCAATCAGTTTCCTGGGGATTGCCTATCACCCTGTTCATAGATGAAGAAGACCCCTCCCCTATCACTATCACCGAGCTACTCTGCAGATGGCAAACCCCCCACCCCCCTTACCACTTCTCATCTCCCAGCCCCTGCATGAGATGCGGCTCCCTTTCGTCCTCCATCCAAAGGCTCTTGGGCGATCATGCAGAATGCCTGATACTGGAGGTAATCCGACCGCAAGGGCTTTCCAACTATTTCTGGAGTAAAAAGCACCATCACAAAACTATCTTTCCCCCCAGACTAGTCCTTCACCACGAGTTCACGCACCAACAGACCACAGAGTCTTATCAGCTTCAGTCTGTACTATGCGTCCAAGCAAGTGAAGACAACGCTGGGACCATCATCACCCACACGTATGTCCTAGACCGACAGTCAGATGGAACCTGGATTCAGTACGACGACGATTCTGTCTCACCGATTCCTACTAAGGTTGCGGTCAGACTCATCGCCTTACGAGGTGTCCTTCTCCTCTATTTTAGAGTCCCAGCTACGGTACCGGATCCTCCCCCAGTCGGCGCTGCATTCCAACATGAGCCAAGACCGATACTAGGGTTCAGGTCTGCACAGAGGACTAACAAGGCCTACTGCCGGCAGCTTCCCAAGACTATCCGAGCCATCAAGGCGTTAGCCAAGGATGAACAAGCAAAGGTACGCAACGCCGCCGCATTTGTATCGCGAGCCCACTCCTTACTGGGGAAAGGTCTATCAATAGAAGAGAAGCTACGCCCCCGCAACCTAATTCCAAACAACAACCCATTCCCCAACTCATTCATCTGGACTGTTTACAAGGAAAGCATGCGATGCTTCCCCCCCCCCCCCCCCCCCTCTCAATCCTGGGTCCAGAAGTGCATGCAGGCTAGCGAAGGTACGGTTCGACGAGCCCAACAAGACATTGCCTTTGCAAGCATGCGCTTACCACATGGAGCGTGTACAGGGGACCAACGTGGACTCCCTTTCTGCACACATCTCTGAACCCAGGCTGGCACTCCCTCCACAACACCACGAGGATCAGCAGGATATTAAGATCCCGCAAGGGACCATCAATCAGTGGCTCTACCAGATGTTCCTCCTATCACCAACCCAAGGAGCTCGACAGCACTTATACGGACGGCCATGCCCCATGACACGTCCGTCGAAAGCGGAGGAAGCTATCGTCATAGAAGGAGACCTCATGCTCATCACTGCGTGGTACGCCGTCAAGGCTATCAAGGTTTTCTCAGCAATCCAACGGAAGAAACCTCGGATCATCATCCTGAAAGCGCATGAGGTTACTGGCAGTATCCTACTGTTCTCTAGGAGACAACCCCAGATGACTGGGTCGGACAGACAGGACGGCCCCCGGTATCTTGGCCCCCACCAGATTTCTCTCCCAATCATCCGGTACAGTAGACTCCTCGCCATGTGCCGCATCGCGTCTGTTTACCTGGATTTGGGAGCACAGGACGGGGTCTTGGAACTTATCACCCCAGCTATAGCGTCCCGTGATGAGGCCTACTTCCGCCCGGAAACGATCCTTGCCTCCCCAACAGCATGGGTCACCATAGCGGCGATACTGAAATGTACCCAAGAAGCTTCCAACCAGCTCTTCATCGAAGATCGTGCACCTTCGAACTCGGAAGACGAGGCCACGACCATGGCTGCGTCCTTGGCTACCCTTACCCGTCCACAACGCCTAGAGGTATCAGTGTCTACCCACCGCATGGACGCCCCGACTCTTCGCACATGGATCCAAGACAGGCTGGACAGAAGGAGCACGAGGTTAGTGGTCCACTACCTGTCCACAGGAGCCCCCATGTCCCCCACGACGCCGTCCCCATTGGAACGAGACACAAGGAGACTAGCTCCCCCACCCCTCCCAATGACGGTGGAAGAGCGCATAGAAGCAGCGATGGTCAGATATGATCGAGCCCCTGGACCGGCAGACCCTTCACACTCCTACAACGGAAGCACGGGCCTGCAATCTCACCCTGGGCCAGAGGCAGTTGATGGGGCCCGACCTCCGCCCTTTGCTGAACCTGGAAGATGGAACCAGGTACAACTTGACTCCTTCGAGCAGAGCATCAAGAGGAGCGTACAAGATTCCGTCCCACCCCAGCGCATGCTGCAGCTAGCCATCCAAACTGCTGAGGCACTACGTCCACCTGAGGAGGAGGAAGAGCCGGAGACCAACGCTGACCAACCAAGCGACGGAAAGGACACCCCTACGACAGCTAGCCAGCCGCCGCCCACGCCCGCCCCGAACCAAACGGAGGATCACCAAGGTTCCACGCATGCTTAAAGCCCTCCAATCAGTGCAGAAGTGCATCCAACGTGGTGTCCCCCGAGATCCAGGGATTCGCCTTTGGCAAGATATATGTCGAACACTATACCAAATGGAACCGTGGTGGCCGGAATTCTCGCTGAAATGCCTTCCGACTCTCCACTGGACCTGGAAGCAGAACTGCCCCGAGCCTTCAAAGTCCGCACGCGGATCTCGAGAGCTCAAGAAGACCTTGACACTGAACGACGGCTAGCGAAATTTCCACTAAGGAAAATCCTCAATCAGATTTTCGACCGGAAGCAATCCAAGCTCTACCTATTGGTCCAGACAGAATCACCTCCTCAACGACCGCCCCCGGAGGCGATCTACCAACACTATACGAACCTGTACAGATCCCGCATCACGGACGAGATGAACGAACAGTTCCGCACCCCGGACATTATGGGCCAAGGGGTACGAATATGGACCCCTCCGGCAGAAATCAAATACAACCGGCGCAACTTTTTGATAGGTGACCACATCCGACCTCCCCTTCGCCTCCCAGGAGATAATGTCAATAAGGGAACATTTGAACCACTTCTGTGGATGGGGGGAGCGACCCCACGGACCGCACTTAACCCCACCTTACGGGAATTGGAAGCGGACATTCAAACTAGTGAAGCCCAGGCACTACAGGAGGAAGTAAGGCGCCTCATCCAAGCTCAGAAGGATCTGATTCAAGAAGCGCCTGCGCTGCGAGCCTACCTGACCAGATCCCGACAGCGTGATGAAATCTTCCCAGATAGAAACAAAGACGATGCAAAACGATTGCAAGATCAGGGTATCGACGCACAACTAGATTTCATTGCCCCCCCCCCCCCCAGTAGACATCCTACCCGAGCTCCTCGAGTACCTCGAAACTCATGAGCCTGACCTATTTCTCCTCAACATACCCCGAAACGAGGAGGACCAGTGGGGATTCCGTCTCAGACTTAGAACAATGGTGTTTGCACTCCGCCTACACACACTTCCAGACGAAATCAAACAGCTGTTCCCCGTTGACCGACTAGCCCCTCGACTAGACTCCCCGGATCCACTCTCTCCAGACTCTCTACACCCCTATGATGCTATCCTGGTCACTGATGAATCATCATTTCCCGAACTTGGGCATGTCGCAGGCTTCGGAGCACTCCTCTTCCACCAAGGACAATGCATAGCCATCTATGGCGCCGCCGATAACCCGGCGACGAGTGGAGCACAGGAAATCTTAGCCGTAGCTGCAGGAGGACTACAATACCTCCGCCAGACGAACTTGAGACCAGACGAGTCCACATATTCACCGACTACAAATCCCTCTCTGATGCGGTTCTTGATGGGGAGTATCATGAGACTTTCAAGAACCGTCCCTCACCTGGACTATGGGACGCCCTGGCACGGGTTCACAAAGACATCGCCCCCGTTTCCATCCACTGAGTACGGGCTCACCAGGAGGAAAGCTTCATTTGGCAAGAAAGGCTGAATGAGGTGGTTGATCGCTTAGCAAAATGGGCCGCCCAACGCAGGGCGAAACGTCACGCGCGTCTAGAAGAATGGCACCAAAAACGAGACAACCCCGAACGCAATAGGAAGGGCAAGATCATCCCCATCGGACCCTTTGCGGAATCGGTTATCCCAGGGGACAGATTGGGCTTCTTCATCACAAGTTACGCGTGTCTTCCGCCACCCATGACAAGGAAACAGGCGCTCAAGGATGCACGACGACCCTTCTCCCTTGAAGAAATGGAATGGGCTATCCAGGAAAAGAAGGGGCCATCTCCAGGTGAAGATGGCGTTCCACCCGACGTCCTCAAGCTCCTACCACAAGAAGCCAAGATGGCGTTAACAGCCTACTTCAGTCTCTGCTGGCGCAAGACCTCCAAGCCAAACACACCTACGGTGAGCGGTACAGACGAATGGAACTTGGTCCTGAGACTGATGCTCGCCGACTTACGAGCAGCCCCCCTACTCACTGGGAAGCCCAAGACTCTCATCCTCTTCACCACCGACATCCGTAAAGCTTTCGATAGGGCTGAACTCACCTACATCTGTGAGGCATACTCTCACGTGGTGGCCACGGAGGGAGAATTCCCGGAAATGTTTGGATATATTCGACATAGGTTCAAAGATTCCTTGCTCCGAATCAAATCGCAAGACGCCAACGGCATGTCAACTTTCCTCCCAGAGAGCATCGACAGAGGTATTGCTCAAGGTGGTTCACTCAGCCCGGGGACGTATGGAGTCCTAGATGAATACCTGACACGCATCTGTCCAGCCCAACAATTCCTCCCCGAAGGATATCGTTTCTATGATGGGGCGGGACGAGATAGGACAGTAAACAACTCGGTTTACCCCCTACGCACCCCCTCACTGCAGATCATAAATTTGCGGACGATAACTGGGCAGTAATCGGAGGCGATGGCCTCCCCGAGAACTACCTAACCGAGGCGCAGAACGGGTTCACCCTCCTTTGGAGCCAACTAAGGGCATGACGACAGATTTGTGCTGCCAACTAATGCACAGTCATATGCCTAGGCCAACCGGAGGGAGGAGTCAAAGCGGTCCCCATCACCATTCGCACCCCAGGACAGAACTCCATCACAATCAGGAACCGGTCCGCCACTGAAGTCTTCAGGTCGCTTGGCCTTCACACAGATGGGACCAACGACGCACAGATCCAACGAGATTACGCACTCGCTAAATTTGTATCTACCACACGCATGATCCACAGACTAGACGTCTCGCCAGCGCGGCAGCGCATTGCCCTAAAGAACCTTCTCACGAGCCTTATGGACTTCTCCTTCGGGTGGACCACATGGGATCCAGAAACCCTGCATGATTTGGACGTGGCTCTCCGCGACCATTTCCGAGAACTGCTAAAAATTTCCCAGCAGGAAATCCCAAATGCTATACTGTATGGACCCACGGGGTTGTGCGGTGGAATGGGCCTACAGCCATACGTCTCCCGTTACTACCTCCGCACCTTCACTGTCTTCATCAAATGCCTCCTCTCCACTGACCAATACGTCCAATATGCGATGGAATCACACTTCCGGCTTGCATGGGACACATACTTCCCAGGAGATCACATCATATGCCCCCAAAGACTTCCTCTCCCCAAACGACGCCCCACGCTCAGTCAGCATACGCGCAGAACGTTCCGTACACGTCCCCCCCCCCCCCCCCCCCCCGGAGATGACCTCTCAACAGCATTCACAAGCCCCCCGGCCCCAGTTCATGCACCCCCCCCCCCCCCCCCAGACCTGTGGAGACTACACTCCGTCATGCACGGAGTAGTTTATCCCACCAGCTGTATCATCAGAGAATTTTGGCCGAGATACCACGTTTCTACAAGACACGGACCGCCGACGGACAACCTTCCCACACCAGATGACATCTCCCCCGTATGCCCTGAACTTCCAGAGCCACCGGATCAACCATTCATGGGGTGGCAAGGGCACCTTCACCTTATTAAGGAAGACCGTCGCGACGGCCTCATGGTCCTCCCCTGGATCCGAGCATGTCGAGCACTAGGAGTAGGTGTAAGCCTTTGCATCCCGTCAGGCCACATTGGAGACTCCTCCTGGCCAGAAGTCCGACTCACAAGATCAGAAGCGTAGGAAAAAATGGCACGATGCCCCAACGACGAAGATATACAGCCCTCATTCACGGAATGGAATCCCCTGGAACTCCCGGTCGTCCTGTTAGTCACGAACCTCCTCACCAAGAAGACAGTGGCACCAGACACGGTCGACAACGCCATAAAGACGATAAAGGCCAACCTGGCGTCGTACAACGTCTGGAAACTTCGACAGCGGGTATCGGAGAACGCGTATAAGACGACCGTTGCCCCCAGGTTTGGTCTCACCTGGGGCATACGATCAGAGATCCGAAAGCCTTTCCAAGCGATGATGAATGAGTTCCTTCAACCTCGAAGCGGCTACTCCGCCAGAGACGCTGCTATCATCCTTAAATGCCACCTGGAGGCGTGGAATACCCCCGCTAGACTGAGCGTTACCATTACCGAAGGGTCCACTTCACCCAAGTGCTCATATGGATGCGGAGTGACCGGCGATATAGACTCTGTGAGGTCGATCTTGATAAGTCTTGTCAAAACTTATCTAGTGGCGTCTGCACTGTGGATGAATTTCCAAGCTTGAAGGATTGTGTCATGGCAGATCTTGGTCATCCCGCGGAATATGGCGAGTACTACAGCTTTCGACAGGACAATGCGGAGTTCATTGTATGAGGTCTCTGAGATATAGCCTTTTGATCCGATTGCTATCACAATGATGTTTGAGGACATGTTGCGTCCTCTCAACCGTTGATGGTGGATCGCGTCTTGCAGTTGTTCATATCTATGGTCATAGATGGCTCTTGGGTTATACCCCCACGCCCGGGTAGCTTTCCACGGCATGGAGGGCCACGTAACCGGTGGGTCTTCGCCTCTGTCGGAATTGGGGTCCTTGGGAATGTATGGAGGTCTAACTCGTAGTCCATTATGGTCCCAGAGTCTCTTTCTGTCTTTCCCGTCGATAACACCAGTAAGGTAGTTTTCGTCTTCTCTCGGACCAACCATTCGTCCCTGCGGAACGTGCAGTCCAGTAGTTAGACATGTTGTGTCTTGTAGTCTCGTGCTGCTGGGAGGTCAATCTTGTATGGAATCTCGGACCCTGCTAGGTCAGCCATGATCAGGACTGCCGGATGGATGGGTGCAGAGGGGTCTCTCGGGAGTCTTTGGCTGTCGTCGTCGAGTGGGCCTATACCTGTCCCGTCGTCCTTCAGGTCATTAGCTAGTGGACTTGGTAAGGCTCCCTCTTCACCGATGATAGTTAGCTTATTGTCTCCTTCCGTGTCGTCGTCGATGAGAAGACCTCTTTCTATGCACCGGCGAATCCATCGTCTGCACCTCGAATGTTTGACGTCAACTAGCGCCTTTAGTGCCTGTGGGTGGCGATCCGATTTGGAGAGAAGGTAATGACTGAATACGATAGGACTTAGCCAAGCACGCCAACCAAGTCTGGGCAAGGAACGCCGCACTCCTAACGGTCTCGTGGGGGGTCGGGTCGGCCAAGTCAAGGACAAGGGTGACCCTCTGATCGAGACTGCCAGCCTAGTGAGTCTTCCGACCCCCGTGACCGGCATCTCAGCCTGAGGATTCTTCCCCTGTCTGATGTTCTTCACCCAGGGCTCGACAATCTCTACCAGGGACATTGCCTCGTGCCAAGTTTGCACGAACACTTCCTTTTATAGTTTCCCCGTCCCCCCCTGACTCGACCCCTGTGTCCTCCTTTGATTCATTAAACATAACGCCCAGCTGACGAAGCTAGCGGTGCCCCAAGCTCCCCACACTACTCTTCACCTCTTCCCCGACCTCGAGAGCAAGGCACTCGACGCTCGTGCTAGATTTGAATTCTCTCCCTGTCGTCAAAGTCATTTCTCTTTCTTCACATTTTTCAAACTGGATATATCTCCACTTGCAGAAATCAGGCCTATCCCTCTCTCTTTCACGCCGCGCCACCAGCCCAGTGTTTTTATTTGTTGTTAACGGCTCCCCCCTCCGTTTCGGCACCCAGTATTAAGTCCGGATTTTTCCGGCTCCTAACCCCCCTTCAGCACCCAGTACCGATGCCGGACCCTCCGGATGCCCAACCCCTTTCCGTATACGACGATACCTCTACTCATTACATCTCCCTCCAGGTGCAAGAGCTATGCAGTTCAAGAAAAGTTGCAGGTGATGGACAACCAGGAATTTGCAAATGAGTCCAGAAATGATTCTCCCTGATGGTTCAATGTTTCTACAATTCTGAGTCTCATGCGTGTGTGTGGAGCCCCGATATCTGGACGAGTCTACGATGAAGTCCCTCATGGAACGACCCAGCCCACGATGGGACCCGACGAAGGCTTACGACCAGGCGATTGTCAGCGGGACTAGGGACGACCCTTCCCGGTGTTAGTTCATTATATAGTTCCGGTTTTCTCTTTCGTATATCCCACCTTCTACCCTCCCTTTCCCTCCCTCATATATGTTCCTCAAGCTTTCTCCTACATACCATGTCGTGTATCCCATGACCGAAAGGTAGGATACGCACAAATCCTAGATGGCAGCCACGCCTTTGGGCCAGACGCTTCCACTTCCCCAAATACTCGGGCCTTGTGCCTCGATATCACTGAGGTTGTCGGTTAAGTTACGGATCCCATGCTCCCACTACGGATTTGGGTAGGAGTACAATCTCTCCTATTGACTATCAAATTTGCAACCAGACAGAAAGTGTCGTCCAACACCAACTTACAATCTACGTTCAACCAAGATCATACTTTGCAAACCAAGTCTGCAAACTAGTAGAAATCAACGTAAATAAACGAAGTGACCTCTCAGCTATTTACTGGTATTTCACCTACTCTTAGGAGTTAGGGCTGTTTGCAGCCATAGAGTCTTTTAATAAGAGTTCGTTGTGTATTTGATAGTATCCCTTGGGGTTGTATCCAAACTCACAATTCGAAGTTTCCTTTCAAGTGGAAACTGCACACACGAGTTTTGTGTGCTCTGTCGACAGATCGATTTGAAAGCACCTCCTACAAGGAAGGTACTACTCAACGAACGTGGAAGATCAGAGGTCAGCAACAAACACATATGTGAGACAGATCGTTCACCTGTCTTTGCATTTCTGTGTCGTCTCTCTGTTCTCCTACACTATGCAGTCAACCAACACAGTATGTGTCTGGTTTTGTTTGTGTTAGGGTCACCCCCCTATCACCCAGCAAGATCATCCTCTTTGCTGCTCATCGTGCTCTACAAGCGTACCCACACTGTCTGGCCTACCCCTGGTAACGTGGAATGTTCGCCAACACGCGCCACGACGATCCCCTGTCGCGCCTTCGGGAGCACAAGAGGAAATGCTTGGACCCTTTTACCATCCTGGGCGTCTACCATGGTCTTCTGCCTTCGGAGAAAAAGTTCCTGAAAGAAGTAGAGGAAGGAAAGTCTACTCCTCTTACTACGGACCTCTCTTGGACGCAGTCGACACAATTTCGAGAGGATTTGTTCACCAATTACTCTGGTGAATACAGGATCATTTTACTCAAAGCAGTAAAAGATAAGCAAACGAATTTGCTTCACCTATGGTACCGACACCATCCCTCAAGCTGATGTGTAACCCCAATGTGACAGCCCACGACATCTACCAGAAGTATCTGGGACCTACAGGCTCTGCAGCTCAGCACGAATAGTGTGACCAGTCTCATTGCAGTTATAACAAACTGCAGTGAGCCACCATTCCTTTCGTTCTGTCACTGCCCCATCATGCTTGCCCCCGTGTTCACCTTTCTGTTTGTACTTGCTCTTCCCACTCTGCCTTCCCTCTTCTTCTTCCTCTCCTACTAGAAATAAAGCTGCTCCTTCTCCATCTGCTCTATTACTATGCTTTCCTTTCTCATACTTTTTCTGCCTGTTGGTTGCCTCCCAAAGCACGTAAAATTCTCTAGCTGCCTCAACTATGTCGTTGTGCTTGGGTCGTACGGCTGGTGCCATACGATAGTGATCAGCAAAGTATTTAGCACCATAGGCTGGGTGCGTACTTAGCTTCTCTAGCAACCGGTTTGTTGATTCGTCCTCGTCAAACTTCTCTCCTCTTAGCTTTTCTAGCCACTCTTTCTTCAGTAGGTACCTGGTGAGCCACGCGTCTACGTCTTCGTTCTTCCTAGGCGCTCTCTCTGAACTTCTTTTCTTCCAGATATCTTGCCGCTCCGAAATTTGTCCGTATTTTCTTTTGACAATGCAGACTTTATCGAACGGATCTTGAGCATTACTGCTTGTGAGATATGCGACGACTTTATAGTTAGAGAATGCAGTAGTTATGAGCAGCTGAAATAATTTAGATCGCTGCAAATATTTTTGCTCCCTTTTGTACGCTCTCTTAGTCACACTGCTTATGCTTTTCACTGCTCTCGTTTGTGCTCGTCTCGCTCTTCTCTTCGCTTTTTCCTCCCGCCCATTACTCCACTTCGCATACTCTTTCGGCTTCTCTAGTGTCTTCCTCTTTGGGTCTTGTCGTCTTGTGCGTGATGATGTTGATGAGGGTGGGTTTTCTTTGTCTTGTTCCTCACTCTCTTCACTCACGTCTGGTGAATCTTCTTCAGTCGGTTCTCTTGGTTCATCTGCTTCCTCTGCTGCTCTCATACGACTCAAATCCCATCCGTATTTCTTTTTAGCAGCAATCTCATCGAGAAATGCGTCTTTCACCATATCCCCGAGAATTGTACTAATACCGTAAGCATATTCCTCTAGCTGATAGTAAAATCCTTGAAGATGTTCTGTGACACCGTCGTAGACGGGTGCGTGAGATAAGAATTGTTTCCAGTTCGTGTATTGCTGTGATGAACCACTATCCCAACGGCTCATGACCGATGATTAGCTATAAACCTGTCACTTACGGACCTTACCCTGCCTTCACTTGCGGTTTGCCGGGAGACTTCGTTAAAAGCCAGGTTGCTCACAGCCACTTTAATCCGAAGACATAACGCAGAACTGAACTGCAAGAGAGCTAACTAATCTAAGTGCGTGACTAACAGTAACTGACGCTCAATGATATGGTCCGGTGCACAATGATAAAAACATAACGTGCACAATTGACTTGAATTATCCATTACCATTTCTCCTAATTATGACTTAGTAAAATATTACCGCGCATAGAAATCAATCATAACTATGACTTAGATAGTGACTCGAAGTTATCTGTCCAACGCAGTCCCCATAACCCTGTACATACCTGCATATCTAAAAACCCAAGGCATACACTCACACCACATGAAACCCAACATTTCCCATCTTGAGCTGTGAGCTGTCAGACTCAAAAACCTCTGCTAGCCACTGCGGCAACCCCAGCCCCACTCACAAACAGCACATGAGTAGCCTTACAATTCAAGAAAACCATTGCCCATACCTGTTTGCATGCCAGTAGATCCCAAAACAACTCAACTTGTACAAAAACATAGAACATCCGGAAGCGCATCAGTAAAATTCTCACTCCCACATTTTTCTCTCAGTGTCTCTTTTCATCAGAAGTTGAATTTCAGAGAAACAGAGGAAAATTTCCATACCTAGTGTATTTTATTAGCGACTCCAGATTGTTACGATAGTAGCCCGTGATATTATATTTAGTTGAATGTCGGACAGATAACTGTTCTGACGATATGAAGACTGAGTAATACCTAAAACTAGTAGTGACTCAGTAATCTCCAGACCAAGAATAACAGGCAGACCGGAACGGTAAGTATTGTTCATAGTATTGCCATTATATACCGGGTGGGCCGACATATTGTCATTGGGGTGGGCAGGTATGACTAAATATATAGTATTATTAGTAATATTATTAATAAAATTGTCCCTGATTGACCTTTAAATTTGGTTAGGCGACCCGATAGCAAGGGTATAGCTATTTAGCAGAACTCCACAGGAGACGTAGGGTAGCTCACTTGCGCTTGATTATCTATTTGATATTAAATTATAGTTGTTAGTTGCGGATTGTGGTAGGACACTGACTCGTAAGGGAGTCTAATTCATTGTAATTAAGGGGGAGCATTGGAAATTAATTAGATCCTTTCTCCTCAGTTATGTTTATTATTGCTCAATTATCTGTCAGTAAGTATTATTAGTTGTTATTAATAATACATTCGATTGTAGTACCAAAGTAATCTATCACTCAAACGCAGAGTTTAGGGAAGCTACCCCGCTAAGGGTATAGAATAACAGAAGAAAAGACTTTTAATGACTTTGGGTCACACAAATTTATGATGTTATGACCTTTACAGAATGGTAATACTCATTTGATTCTAGGCATTCCAGACTATGATTCGCGAATACTCTAGAAAGTGTCCTTGTCAGTAATAAAGGTATTAATAACTGTCCGGCCTATGAACCTGCCTATGACTAAGACTATCCAAATTACCGGTAAATTGTCTAGGTGGAGTAACGGGTATTAATAGTACATTACAACGCTCCCCCTTAGTCGCAAGTCATAGGCTATATTAGTGTGTAAATATGAAAAAATAGTGTTGAGGATCAGTTATGGGTTACCCGAAGGTTAAATATCAACTCCCATTTACATCACATCCTCTATGTATGTATATATGTGGTCATGCAGTAACATGTATGAAGTATGTATGTGTTCAAAAATTTCCCGTAGAGGGTAGCAAAATCACAAAAAAAATTAGATTTCCTATTCTAGGACAGAAAGAATGATAGAAAGAATTTAAATTGCTAAGTTAGCCAGGGAAAGCCTCGCGGCTGCCGGCCTCGCGTGGCAGTCGGCTACCCAGCCTCGGCTCGACGGCTTTTGACCCCTGCGCAAAACAAAGCTGCTGCAACAAGCAACAAACTGCACAAAACACTCAAAGCAAATATAGGTGAGTGGACACGCAAATCCCGAAATTACTTGAGCTTTACCGTAAATTTGTTAAATAAATACTCGAATTGTTCTTTCGGTAAATATTTTGTCATTACATCACCTATCTGCTTCTTCGTACCTACTTTTACAAACTTAATCTCACCGTCTCTCTGTAGGTGGTGCATAAAGTGTAATTCTAAAGGTAAGTTCTATTACCTGACATACCCCTCTCTGCCGCTAAGACTGTTTGAGAGTTATCCTCGAATAATTCTATCGAGTGCAAGTCCCTCTCTAATGCACTCAGTTGCTGCAAATATTTCAGCATCATTGGAACTCAGGGCGATGCGACTCTGTCGCTTTGATAACCATGCAACTGGATCGCTGCCCCATAGGATCACGAATCCAGTGCGGGACTTCCCTGTTTTCTTACAAACTTTGTGAGCCGCGTCGCATGGAAAGTTTTGGATAGGTTTGCTCTTCTTGCTCTGACTTAGGCTCATGGTAAGCTAAACCTCGATAAGAGTTAACTAAATAACGAAAGATTCTGCCTAACATCGCATAAGTTATTCCCTTATCGATAGTTTGCATGACACTTGCCGAATTTAGTGCTTGTTCTATATCGGGTCTTGTCATCTTTGCGAGAAATAGCAAACGACCAACTAGACTAGGAGTTGAAAATTTTCGCAAGCTAGCTTATTCCGACATCGGTTCCGTGAAATGTTCTTGCGCTGGAGTACTAACGGGTTTAGCAGAATCGTAGCCTACCTCTTTTAGTATCTGCTGCTGATATTTTCGCTGATGCAAAATTATTTTCCCGTTCGATTGCTCTATCTCTATTCCTTTGAATTCACGGGCAATACCGAGTCTTTTGAGCGGGAAATGTTTTTCTAATGCGGACGCAAAACGCTCATATGCTTGTTTGTTTGGTGCGGTGAACAACAAGTCATCAACATGAAATATTCCTACTATCGCCTCTCTCAAAGCTTTATCATTTTCTACAAACATACATAAGTCTGAATCTAGCAACCTAAAACCTAGCTCCTCTAACTTGGGTGCTAATATCTCATACCATCTTCTTCCTGCCTGTGGTGCACCATATAAAGCACCATCTATACGCCATATCATCCCCTCATGCCCTTCTCTGTCTACACTCTCTGGCGCATATGCATAAACAGGGTCATTCATGCGAGCATTTAGGTATGCATTTTTAAAATCTATGCAGTATAGTTTGTGTTTGTGCCAGGCAGCTAGTTTGGCGAGAAATAAAAGTGAATGGTGGGCGGCGCAAGGAACAAAGAGCTGATCTGGGTTGTAGCTAACACCGGGTTCTAACATATCTCCCCGTAAAGCTAAACGAGACTTTATGAACTTTTTCCCGTTCTCATCTAACTTTACTTTGTGAACTCATGTCAATCTAACTATCTTACTAACTCCTGCCTTGCTTGCCTCCTTATGGGGTACCCATGTGTATGTGTTAAAGGATTGAAGAGCTTTTAGCTCTGTTTTCATACCCTCTAAAACATCTTTAGCTGTCAAACCTTCCTCTATGACATCTTTGGGTACTCTGATATCTACATACAAATAAAAATCACGAATCTCATCTGCCACCATACGGTCATCGCATAAAAACATATTAGCGGGACTTTGTAACGGGTATTCGGGGTCTTTCACGGAGTATTTGAGGATTTCCGAATTCAACATCCGTTCTTCTTCGTCCTCAAACTTAACTATGTGGGTGGGCTGAGGTCTGTCTCTTACTACGAGTCTATATCTGGGGTCACTCACTCTGCTGACTACCCCTACTCGTACTATGCTCTCCCATCCCTCACCGTACTTTTTCTTCGCCCATCCATCTCCCCATGCACGCGCGGGTACTCTTACTACCTTACCTATTAGCTCTTGAGCCTCTTTCTTTTCTCTCTTGGGCTCATTGCTAGGGGTAAATCTCTCTACTGCCTTGCGCTGCCTTTTACCGGGGATTATGTTACTCTCCGTTACTCTCTGACTCTGCTCCCACGTTAATCCCTTAGATGGTGGTGATTTTTCTTCGTATGCTCTTCTTTCATGTATTTTTAGTGGATCTGTTGGATCTTGTTCATTTGTATGCTCTTGTGGCTTGATCTTGTGCTCTGGGGGTAATTGTTGTGGATAATGTGGCTCTGGACTTGTGTGTAGGCGTGTATGTTTGTGATCCAATGTATTCTTCTCCACATGCTCATTTTCATGCTCATTCTCATTCGCATCGATATCAACATTCTCTGTCTCCCCATCAACTTCATCAAAGTGTGTTGTTGGGTGGTCGTTGTTGACGTTGTGCGGTGACTTAGGTGATTGAGGTGGTGATTGGGGTGGTGATTGGGGTGGTGACGCTTGTGGAGATGTGTGTGGTTGCTCGCTCTCATTCTCATTCTCCCCCTCAGAGTCATCATTATCCCACGACACTAGTTTAGGAGGATGAGCTTGTTTATCGATTTTGTGAATATTAAATCTCACATATCTCTCACTCCGGAAATTATCTTCTTACCATCCCATACGCGGTATAGTTCCCGAAATAGATCATATCCTACTAGCATCACCTTTTTCCCTCTGTACTCTCCCTTCCGCACTTTGGTCTTAGGTATATGTAACACACCCATACATCCTATTGGTTTTAAATGAAAGAGTGTTGATTTTCTACCTAACAGCTGCTCATAAGGCGAAATTCCTTTGCGTTCCCCGTGAATTGCCGGTAGTATGTTGTGAATGATTGTTGCTGCGTGTTCTAATTCTGCCCAGAATTGCGGCGGTAATTTAGCGTGATATCTCATTGCTCGTGCAGGCCCGCCGTAATATCATTCACTTTTTCCGCAATAGGATTCCCGTCTTTATCGTTTGTCGCGGAGGTTTCCAAATAAAGCGAATATTTTTCCACCACTTAATGACTTCCTCCGGAATATGGAATTCTTGATCTGCGCGAATTTCCTTTACTTTGTTTCCTGTCTGTCTCTCATAAAAGGCTACAGCTTGTTTTAAGCAATCTACAAACTCATTCTTATGGGCTAAATAAAAGTCAAGAATGAACAGTGAGTAGTCGTCGGTGACCGAAAATTTATACCGTTTACCACCTATTGATCTAGTTGCCCACGGTCCTGATGTGTCTATGTGTAGAATTATACCTGGCTTTTGGGCTCTTTCTATTGTATTAACTGCAAAACGTGGCAAACGTTTAGACTTTCCTATCATGCAAGATTCGCAAAATCTCACATCGCTCTCGTCACCAACTAACTTAATTTTCAAAATTTTTGCCAATAGGCGCATCTTTGTTAACCCATAATGCCCACAGGCATAGTGAAAAAGCTTGATTCCTATCTTTCTAGGTTTGTCTGACTTTCTGGGGTAAGCTTCATATAATACTATATCTACGTGTAATTCTTTCTCTCTTATTTACTTCATGCTTACTTGTCTCGTTTTTGTTCTCATTTGTGGGGCTTCCCTCCCCTTCTACCCCTTGTTGCGAAAGGATCATATCTTTCGTTGACTTTCAATGGTTCATCATATTCGTCATCCCATCTATATATCATACTCTTAGTTAATCTTCCCCTCACTAATATGTCACTCTCGTTAATGTGGATGGGGTGTTTGAGTATTACTAACTGTCCGTTTTGGTGGATGACTGATCTGTTGTGTCTGTGGTCCATCTGTCCTGTAGAGACTATGCTAACTGGTAAGGTAGTGTCGAGTAACATCTTCTTTTCTACTGCTCTAGGCCTTCCTTTTCCATCTATCACAGTCAGCCTAGCTCTTCCTGACTTACTCAACTCCCGTTCTCTATTACCTGTCAGTAGTTCTACCGGGTCTATCTCATCGACATCCGTCAATCTGTCTTCTCTGCATGATATGTCTGTGCTTGCTCCAATATCCTGTACTGTCATGTCTCTCTTGTTCATCACTCTTTTTCTCACATGTATCAGTACATGCTCTGTCTCTCCTTCTGTCTCTATCTCTGTTTCTAGTTCACCCTCAGAGACTCCTCTACCCTCACCTTGTCCCTCTTCTGTGAGTTGTGGAGGTGTAGTGATGGGACTCTGTCTGACTGCTCTCTCCAAGTACACTCCTTCTATTGCTCTTACTATGTCAGTCAAAAAGTCATCTCTCTCTAACTCGCCACTCACGACACGCATCACTTCTCCATTCATTCCCCTCACGCACTCATTCATCAACGTTTTAGCTATTTCATTTATATCTTTGAAGGTTATGACGGGAAAGTTGATGGGTTGCGTGTTTGTTGTCTGTGTTGTTGGGAGTGCTGTGATTGGTCTAGAACTAGAGATTTGGAGTTGTTGTGAGGTGGGACCTATTTGGTTGCCAAACTTGTTGACAGAAGTGGGCCCAAGTCGTTGCTCTCCCTCATCTACTCCTCTCTCTTCTCTCCCTTCTCTGCTCTGGCCGGTCCGCTGACTAGAAAATGGATTATGTTTGCGTGGTTGTTGCGGAATATTTTGCGAGACTTGTGGACTTGTGGAAATTTTGGTGTCACGTAAAGTTTCAAATTCCCCCAAAACGAGTCTTTGCGTAATTTTATGAGACTTTTCCAATGCCGCAGCTTTAAGACCTCGTTCGTCTGGGTAGTAAGGAGATTTGGGGGGACGCAACACGGGACTTACCGACAAATCCAACTCCGGATAATCTGGGTCTTGTGTGGCGTGATATCCGCAGTACCTCGCACAAGATAATCGTTTCGGTGATTTGCGTATATTCCTTTTCCTTTTGATTTTTCAACGGAAACATTACACGGTTTCTTGCGTCTGTTTATTCCGGCACATTTTGTGTCAGGCGTGACTCCGTAAGAACTCTCAAGCCTCAAAGGAGTTTCGTTAGGGTTAGGGGTGACTGGGGAACATCGTGGGGTGGCGGATACTAACCGCTCTTCCTTGCCTTCTCCCCGTAGTGAGGAGGGACCTCGTAGGGTGGCCGATACTAACCGCACTTCCCGTCCTTCTCCACTCTCACTATGTCTATTCCCTACCCTAGGTGTAGTCTTTGTATCGTTCAAAAGGGCTTGGGGACTTGTAGATTTGTGATGAGGTGAGCTTGGTTGCTCGTCATCTCTTTCTCTTTCTTCCTCATCATCATCGCTCTTATCATAAGTGTTCCCCATATGGATTAAAGCAACGTTTGTATCAGAGTCACTTTGTTCGTCTTCGTTTTTGTCGTTGCCGGTTGTTATCAAAGTGAGTGCTTTCTTTTTCTTATGAAAGGGTTTCTTTTTGTTTTTGTAATTGTTCTTTTGTTCGTTCTTTTCTTGTTCCGTGCCTTTGTCTTCCGTTTGATTCCGTTTTAATTTTCCTTCTTTGCGGAACTTTTCCGAAATCACCGGACAATATCTCATGGTATGGCCTTTGGCATCACAACCGAAACACATGACTTTGAGCGTCCAGTTTGGAGCTGTCTTTGGTCCCGGTTTATTGTCTCCCCTTTTCCCTTTATTATCCATCAGGAGATTGGTCTCTTGCCGCTGCTTGCCATCCCGAGATTTCTTGTTGTTGTCTTTGCGAATTTGAGCTTTTCTCTCACGGATTTTGTTACGTCTTTCTTTTTCTTCCCACATTAACCATCCTTCCTTAGATGCTTCGCATAGTTCCGAGAAATTTGGTCTTAGTCTGGCCGGGAGATCATAGTGGTCCACCTGAAATTTATCACCGAAAGCTGGATGGTAGCGCAGTTTCTTAAATAGCTTTCTCTTTGCTTCCTCATCGGAAAATGGCCCCACGTAAATTTTCAAGCTGGATTTTCTTTGCGAGAAATTCATTTAGCCAGTCTACATACCTCTGACCTGCCCTTGGTCTCGTTCTCTCAAACTCTTCCTCTAACATGTACCTACCTGCTCCGGAAATGCCTCCCCATTGATCTCTTACTACTATCAACTCTTCAATGGGTCCTTTCGTCTTCTGTGTTCGCAGGAAATTAGATACATTGTCTTTGGAAAAACCACAGACAGACATAACTGCAAAGTTTTCATCCTTTCATAATATTTCTTCTCTTTGCGGATAGCTGTCTTTCTTCTTGTGTGTTGTTTCATACTTTGTCTTTTCTTTTTCCTCGCTTCTTTCTCTTTCCACTCTCTCTTTTGTTCTGCTGTCATTTTATCCCAACCTTCTGGCTGTTTGATATCTTCTTTCTTTGTCTGGGGTCTCTGTCTTCCTCTCTGAGAGGTGTCTGACTCTTCATCTTCCTCACTATCACTTATGTGCGTGTCTGTCTCTTCTAAGTCTTCTGCCGTCTTAGCCCTTGCTTCGTCGTAAGGAAAATCCCTTTTGGCTTTAGCTGGGTCACGGTCGGCTAATGCCACAGATACCATCTCTGCCACGTGGACAGATATCCCCTGCATGTGCTTCTGAAACTTGCTTGACCAAGGCCAAAAACGTTGGTCGTTGCACTCGAATATGGGCACTTGACTCAATACGTGCTTTGGCACGCTTGCCTCCTTGCCAAGGCTCATAACCAAAGTAATCTATCACTCAAACGCAGAGTTTAGGGAAGCTACCCCGCTAAGGGTATAGAATAACAGAAGAAAAGACTTTTAATGACTTTGGGTCACACAAATTTATGATGTTATGACCTTTACAGAATGGTAATACTCATTTGATTCTAGGCATTCCAGACTATGATTCGCGAATACTCTAGAAAGTGTCCTTGTCAGTAATAAAGGTATTAATAACTGTCCGGCCTATGAACCTGCCTATGACTAAGACTATCCAAATTACCGGTAAATTGTCTAGGTGGAGTAACGGGTATTAATAGTACATTACAACGAGTACTTATCCTGGTACTACCTTTTTACAATTACCATTTTTCCACATATCCGTACGTTACGTGGGTCAATTCTGCAAGGTACATCTTTTGTGAAGTCGGCAGTTGGACGGGCGGGAATTGTTTTAGTATTGTTAAATTCTTCAAGGTTGGAAGTCGCAAGCCGGTAGGAGGGGGACGCCCCGAGTGCCGGTTGAAGACGAGAAGAAATTGCGGGGGTTTTTGTCCATTGTATCCTTCTCCATCCATGGAAATGATATGACAGTGCTGAAGCCATCATTCGAAAGCTCAGGACAAGAGCTTTTGGACTACGTATTCAGAATCGTTCTATCTCAAAGATTGACTGAGAAAAAAAAAATTGAGATCAAAGTTGGCCGATTTTGCCAAATGAAATATCCCAAGAAATAACAGTTGTGGAGGAACACTGAAGAAAACATCATACAGGCTAGTATGAAATGGAGAAAGAAATTAAAGAAAGCAGGTTTATTCCTAAGTTAATTGGTATTAACATTAGCAAGATTCAAAAAAAGCAAGTCAGGAATTCAAATAAGCAGGTCAATCAGTATCACGAAATGAAGCCTATTAATAGGCTTCATTTCGTGATACTGAGTCTTCGACTGTACATACAGGCGAAGTATAGAAGCTAAGGAAAAAACACATGATGATGGATTGATGACAAAGAGTTGCATTCACGAAATCAAAAGCAGGGTAATGACTGGCAAAAGCTGTCAATCAAACGCCTTAGATACGTATGTACAACTAAGTTACATTGAACAATGACCCAGAGAACAGGACACTCATGTGGCAACACGATCCAATTTAGAGCATACCGTTCTCAATCAGTATGCAAAGTACGAAAATGCTGAGCAGGTCATTGGAAAGCCTTAGGTCTGAGCTTTCAAACGCTGCCCTTGGATGAGAAGTCCCTAGTTCTTAAGTGCAATTAGCTATGACTTGAAGCGCTTCGTTCTCAGTAAATACCTGTGTCCAGAATCTGTATCTGGGCTCATTAGTCAGCTCTTGACGAGAGCTTTCCAACGAGCGACTGCATAAGTGACAGGAACCAGCATAGGATGAGATCAAGGCACTGAAGTTATTGCTCATTGTAGTTAATAACTAGGAACTTCTCATGTGTCGTTGCATTCCTGTTGATGATGAGATCAACGTTGGCGATGACGCCACTTGAATGCTCCCAGTAGTAATTACATTAGTTGTGTACAATCATCTAAGAATCAGCTGCATTTCTTGATTCATGGAAGCGTACCTGGGAAAAAGAAGAACTCGTAACCAAAACAATGAGAGAAAAAAAGAAACACGAAAAGAAAAAAAGGAAAAAAATAAAGCAAAAGAACAACAACAACCCACTCCAAAAACAAGGGGCAGGTTTGGTGAGAAATATACCGTCTATACGGTATGATTTTCCCCCTACACCCTTTCTTTTTACATTCTCGACCGAAAAAACATTGTTATACAAAAAAGAGATATTCTGAGCATGAGTCAACAAGCGGCTCTGCATATCTACAAGTATAGACTAGGACGCTTCGAGAATAGTGTCGAAGCGTATGAATGCAATACATATCATAAAATGCCTTGACATTCCTGTTCTCCCATTCACTCACTCAGTCACTCACCCACTCACTGGCTTATTACTTACTTTCATAGGTTGAGTTTTCTCTCTCTTCAACCTTGGCGCGTTTTGGGTCCCACTTTGGCGTCCAACATAATATTGGATGTGTGAAACCGCCCACATTTAGGGACAGCTGCGGGCCAAAAAGTGATAATAATAATAACAATAACAATTGGGAAAAAAAAAAAAAAAAGCTGGACTGCGTCGAAAATTGGACGTTAGAAGCGCTGGCAATTCACACGATGTATATGGTGCTGAAGCACTAAGTTACTATTCGTTCCTGTGTCTGTACGGATGATGCAGGTGGGGCTGTTGATTGGTTGTCAGCAGCTTCAGAAAAAACATGGACACGTTGATCGATTGACGGGGGTTGGTGCATGTATTACGGTTTCAGTCAGCACGATGCGGAAGAAATAGTAACCAGCTTAGTCCTCGATCACGATGTCCATACAGAGTTTCTTCTTGGGATTGGGCTTGAGCGTGGGACTGGGCATTCTAGGCAGGCGCACGCTGGGTGGGGCGCGCTCGATGCTCCTGCTGCGCTCGATCGGCGTTGTGGGTGGAGAGAGGGTGCGGTAGGATGGCGGTGTGAAGTATGGACTGGTAGGAGAAAAACAAGCTGAGCTCGGCGGCATCATCACCTCCTTGGCTTGTTCGTCTACCAGGTGTTGTGGCCTTGGAGAGAGCGCTGAGCAAGGGCTACCGCAGTTGCTGGGATTAGTATTCTCTGAGACGGAGCTGCGAGGGGTGAAAACGCGCTCCTGCTGGCGGCGCGGGCTCACGCAATGGCTGTCTGAGGCCGACCTGGGCCGGCCGCGCCGCCACCCCAAGCCACCAGCCGCCTCTTTTTGAAAGAACTCGGCGCAGGAGGCAGATTGCGGCATGTTGTTGTTATCCTTGTCCTGGCGGGCTGGCTGGGCTAGCCGGCGGTAAGGCAAAGGGTTGGTCTTGACCTCCAGTTGGTTCACTTGACGCTCGATTGCACGAGTCTTGAGTTGTAGTTCTTCTTCGATCTGACGCAGCCGGCTACTGGGGCAGACTTTTTTAGGAAAAGTGGCTTTGATGAAGAGAGTTTTGCTAAGGAGAGATACGGCTCGTGCTGTCTGTGCGGCCTGGATCGCTGCGGTGGCACCATGGTCGGGAACCAGCCAGTTGCGTTCAGGCAATATGCTCCCGTCAGTGACCAACCGCAACAAGCGCATGGAGGGCAGTGCACC